>OY829914.1:132544845-132701945 GCA_963691935.1 Nephrotoma guestfalica | reverse complement strand
GTTCCTCTCCTAAAACTCTGTCGTCTGATGCTATTGGAATAATGTGTTGCCAGGTTGATTCATCTTCTCGAAGCCACTTAGGTCCACTCCACCATAATTCTAAGCCCTTCAGTTGTTTCGGAAAAATTCCACGACTTGCAGGATCTGCCGGGTTTTCTGCTGACTTGACATATCCCCATTTGTTTGGTGGCAAAGTTTCAATGATTTCGCTAGTTCTATTAGCCACAAAAGTTTTCCAACGACGAGGTTGATCTGCTATCCAAGCCAAAACTATTTTAGAATCCGTCCAAGCATATTCTTTGATTTCGGCGTTTGCGAATTCTTCTTTGGTTTTACGTAACAGTTTAGTAAGAAGATGTGCTGCACATAATTCCAACCGAGGAATAGTAATTTGACGTAATGGCGCTACCTTGGTTTTCGACGCGATTAAATTGGTGTAAATACTTCCATCTTTACCTTGAATACGTGAATATATAACAGCTGCAAATGCTGACTCGCTTGCATCGCAGAATCCGTGGAGTTGTATTATCTCGCCCTTCCACCCAATGTATCGTCTGATTGGAATTTCCTTGATTTGATCAAATTCGCTGCGTAATTGTTTCCATTTTGACAAAATATCAGGTGGTAAATCATCATCCCAGTCCAATTTGCGTAACCAAAGCTTCTGAAATAATATTTTGATCATAATTATGGACGGTGCAAGCCAACCCAGCGGATCGAATATTTTTGACGATTCTGAAAGTAGTGATCTTTTTGTATACTTAATGTTATCATTCAGCGTTACATTAAATTGAAAAATATCTAATTTTGGAACCCAGGTCAAACCAAGGACTTTTATTACTTGGTGGTTCTGGTCGAGGTTGATTGGATTTCCAGACTCATTTTGATTGTCACCGCATAATGCAGGTACATTTGAGGCCCATTTGCGTAATGGAAATCCACCAGAAATTAATATTTTGCTTAATGTTTCCTTCAGCACAACAGCTTCACTTATGTCGTTTGAGCCGGTTAACAAATCGTCAACATAAAAATCCTTTCGAATGATTTCAGCTACTACTGGATGAAGAAGTGCGTTGTCTGTTGCCAGTTTAAACAGCGTTCGGATTGCAAGGAACGGTGCGGCTGATGTTCCGTAAGTCACCGTATTCAAGCGAAAATGTGATATCGGATGCTCAGGTGATTCTCGCCAAACTATCCGCTGAAACTCTGTATCTTCATTCGAACCATGACTTGGCGGTACATCTTTTCTACGTCTGCACATAATGCAATTGGATGAGTACGGAAGCGCAAAAGAATTGACCAGAGAGACCGCTGAATGGTCGGGCCGACCAATAATGTGTCATTTAAAGAAGTGCCCGTTGACGTCTTAACTGAACCATCGAATACCACTCGTAATTTTGTAGTATTGCTTGACGATTTTAAGACCGCATGATGCGGCAGGTAACAATGGTTCGTGTCTTTGAGTAAATGTTCTTCATCAATTTTTTCCATGTGATTTAATTTAAGGTACTCATTCATGAATTCTACGTAGAGTGTTTTGTATGCGGAGTCCCTTTGCATTCGTCTTTCTACGGATTTCAATCGTAGAATTGCCAGAAATGTTGATTGTCCAAGCGTCGGGGATGCTGGTTTGAACGGTAGTGACACGTGATATCTGCCATCCTCTCCTCTAGTAACTGTTTGTTTATAGTATTCCTCAGCTTCTCCTTCCTCCTTGGTTAATAAATTTGAGTCATCTTTTAGGTCCTCCATTTCGAAAAACTTCTTCAAAGTCAAATTTATATTCTCCTCATCTAAATTTATATTAAAGTTACACAAATTATTTGATTTATTAATATTAGAACAGTTTCCCGATAAAATCCATCCAAATGCAGTATTCTGCGCAATAGGACCTCCGTTCTTTCCTTTAATTGGCCATTTTCTAGTACTTCAAAAAATTTATCTGATCCAACTACAATGTCGATTTCGTTTTGGTTTTGACATTCTGGATCAGCTAATTGAATATTTTTCAAATACTCGTAATTATTCGCGTTGAATCTAGTCGGTGGTAACGTAGTTAACTTTTTCATTATGAAGGCACTAATTTGAAACCTTTTATGTGAATGATATCGCGATTTTAAGACCAATGATGCTATTCCCCTAGTATACTGGTTATTAGTAGCTATTCCAGATACTTTGTATTTTGCATTAGTTCGTCGTAGTCTTAATTTCTGAACACAGGCTTCCGAGATGAATGAAGCCTGTGACCCCGAATCTAATAGAATTCTGCAACACAGAAACCTTCCTGTAATATCTTGCACATCAACTAACGCAGTTGGCAGAATGACAGAAAAACATTTCGAATTGGACGCCACATGTAATTGAACTGTTGTTTGGTCTTCTGGATTAATAGTGGTTTCGGTATCATTAGTTGAATGAAGATTACTTATGTTTACTGATTTAGTATGGTTTGTGCTTGTCGTATTGCGTAGTTGCGAAGGTTGTGTATCCATGCCTTCACTTGAATTGATGTGGAGCAATGTGTGATGTCGTTTTCCACATTGTCGACATCCAAATCTTGATAAACATGATGTAACCCGATGGTTACACGACAAACAGTTGTAACAAATATTGTTGGTTTGGACAAAATGTCTTTTTTCTGTAGATTCAAGACCCTTAAATTGATCGCACGCAGACATGAAATGATCCTTAGAACAGTAGGCACACGAAACCGTGTCGGATGAAACCAAATTTGATTGAGTTACCCGTTGATTAAATACGTTACGTTTGTGACCTTGACAACTCTGTAGGGGTTCCGCTAACATTTCGATTTCATCACATTCTTTATCCAAAAACTTCATAAAGTCATCCAGCGAAGGAAAATCTTTATCGGATGCCACCTTTGACCATGCTTGCCTTGTTTCTTTATCCGCCCTTTCTAACAACCAAAAAATAAGCCATGGATCTCTTTGGTTTGCTTTACTTCCCAATGCTTCTAAACCTCTCAGAACCTCATCTGCAGTATTATATAATGATTGCCGCAAAGAAGATCTCTTTAGTACTGGTTGAATCGCAAAAAATTTGTTGAGTAGAGTTGTTATAACGCATCTGGTTTTGTCGTAGCGTGCCAATATTTTGTTCCATGCGCCTTCGTAATTTGCATCTGTGACTAAAATATGCCGTATTAAAGTAGCTGCTTCTCCTCGTAAAAGGCCGCGTAGATGTTGAAATTTATGTACGTTAGATAGGGAATCTTTGTTATGTACCGTTGATATGAAAATATCCTTAAAGGCAGGAAAATCCGAATAATCCCCCGAAAAGTATGGAATATTTAATCTAGGTAATCGGACTTCAGCGAATGATGTGTTTGGAACATGAAAGCTATCTGATAAATTGTTTAAATATTCACGTTGCTGTTCCGCAAACTGTATCATCGACGCATTGAACTGCTGATGCAAATTATGAAATACCGTATTTCGAGATTGTGCGGCATCTCTGAATTTCGATTTTAGTGAAAAATATCGACTTTCTACCGCTTCTAATTCAGATGGTTCCCCAACTGTAACCAACTTTAAATCTTCTTCTTTAAAGTCTATAAATGCCTTTTCTAATGCCTCTAAGCGTATATTTATATCTTCCATCGTATGAGCAGGTGTTAAATCAGTTTGAAATTTTTCTAAACGGGTTATTGCCGCTTTTGCAATACCTCGGCGTGTTTTTGCATCCCGTTTTATATCTTCTGCCATTTCACTAAAATACGTCACTTTATGTATACTAATAACCCCCGGTTTAAATGAACACTTAACTGTTTGGATGTGTATAAATATAGATCACTAACACTTATATTCCGCGAAATATTTAACTTTGCATGACGCAAATAATTTTCCAATTCCAAAAAATTTGATACTCCACAAGATAGACGAATTGTCTACCAAATTCGCAACAAAGCGTACGAAGATATCTACTCACAATTTTGTAGTCGATGAATCCAACAATGCCAATGATGCCACAAACGAATTTTGAAGCCAAATGTTTGTGATATCCTTGCGAGTTTTACAGTAATCCTGATGTATACCGTTTCGTTTTAGCCAATATCCGGCTCGAAGGACCAATGAATGGGTTGCCAACCCAATTGTTGATTCAAGCTTAATTTTTGTATTCCGTGTTTATCACTTCTCTGAACACAAAATGTTTGTTTGGATACAATTTCGAAAATATCCACCAACTAACCGCAGGTCACAATACAACACTATGAAAATACGCTACTTCTTTTAACTTACTAAATTTACTTTACTAAATTATAAATTTATTATATTTATCAACTGCGGCTTGTTACCAATTTCTGGTCGTTACATGATGACAGGTGCATTTATATATTAACGAAATTACCCCCCACCATATTCTTAAGTACCATGTACATATAATACATATACATATACATATTAAAAGTGTTAAACATAAACAATAATACTTAATTCTATCCTCCACTAGATGGCAAAGTGTACAGCAAATTACCAATTTTTAATTTTATAACAGTGGAGGCTTATTATAATCTTAGACACTATTAATCGACATTATTGGTTTGTGTCCATGGTTCATGGCATGCAATGTAGGCTAATTATCATAAAAAATGGTAATTTTAAGAATTAATATTAAATTCATCTTTCTAAGCTATGTACAGTGGACTGTATAATTAATTTTGTTTCTTAAATTTAGTATAGGTAAGTATTACCATGACACAGCGGCCAATAAATTTGAATAGCTATCCGAACAATCAGAATTCCAAATTAATTTCTCTTTTTCCAATTATAGATAGGCTTATTAAGAGTCGGAGGAAGGCTTGATAATGCAGATATGTCGTATGAGATTAAGCATCCCGTTATACTACCGCATAAGAATAGCTTAACAACGTTAATTATCCGAAATGAACATCTTAGACTGTTGAATGCTGGTTCAACATTACTAACGTCTACTCTAAAACAGAAGTACAATATACTAAGACGCAAGGATGAAGTTAGGGGAGTAATTGGGAGGTGTGTGAAGTGTATCCGTTTTAAGAAGTAGCGACAAGAACAACTTATTGGTGAGCTACCGCAATCTAGTGTGTCACTTCAAAGGCCTTTCTTCATAACTGGTGTGGACTATAAGCGTCCCTTATTAATAAAGGCATCAAAATTGAGAGGTGCTAAATCAATCATGGCTTACTTGGCGCTTTTTGTGTGTATGACTACAAACCTGTGCACTTTGAGTTAGTCGGCGATATGACCACCAGAGCAGCTTTAGCAGCTCTTCGAAGATTCCGCGCACGTCAAGGCATATGTGGTCATTTATATAGTGACAACGGCTCCAATTTTATAGGCGCACAAAGTGAAATCCAAAGAAGTCTGCTGATGGTTTCCAAGGACGAAGGCTTATTACGATATACGATATTACGAGGCAGGAATAAAATCATGCAAATATCATTTGAAACGAGTACTGGGTGAAACACTTTGACATTCGAAGAGCTCACGACCTTACTTATTGAAATCGAAGCTATTATTGTTTCTCGGCCTTTGTGTGAAATATCCCCGAAGAATTAGATCTGCTAACTCCTGACCATTTTCTAATTGGTCATGCGATTACGCTATAACCAGAACCAAATCTGTTGGACATTAAATCAAACCGATTATCGCGTTGGAAGCACATCTAATGGATGGTTCAGCACTTTTAGCAAAGATGGAATAAGGAGTATCTTCTTACACTTCAACAACGCCAAAAATGGAAGCTTACTTCTGCAAATCAGAAGATTGATGATCTTGTAGTTATCTTTAATGAAGATGCACCTCCATCTAAGTGGCTTATGGGACGAATCATTGAAACAATTCCTGGGCAAGATGGATTAGTCCGTGTGGTGCGAATAAAAACTAAATTGGGAGAAATAAAACAACCAATAACCGAATTTTCCAATTTATTATATTCTGGCTCTGTTGAGTCAACGGTGTGGGATGTTCAGGATAATAAACCTGGAATTAAAATTTAAATCTTATGTAAAACATAAATTATTTTATAAGTTAATTAATAATAATTAATAATTAATAATAATTAATTAATAATAGTTAATTTGTCTTGTTATAATTTTAACAGTTTGAATTGTTCAGACAGCTGTAGTTAATTAGCTAAAATTAATTAATGTTACTCGTATTATTGGTTTAATTGAATTATTTTGAATTTACTTTATAAAATGTATTTACTATATTATTAGCTTACCTGATGTTTTCACTCCATTGGCAGTATATGTTTTATAAAAGTTGACTTGATAAAGCGATGATAAATTTATCGTTAATGGTTTTTGTTTACTACTCTTCCATCTTCTGTGTTATCGAGTGATAAATAAATACACTGCCATCTCGTTTTTAATAGTTTAATATGAATTTCAAGCAGTTTAAATATGGAGAAATTTCGCCGCGTTATTTTTGCTTGTAAAATTTGTAGAAAATTTATCAAATGTTTTCGCTGTCACTTTGATGGAATATTTCGAGCTGGGCACATTAAAATAAAATTGTTATAATTGTATTGAAAAATTTCTGGGTAAATTATTAACTAAAATAAAACGTAGAGTAGCTATTGTGAGAAACAACTTTATTTTCTATTGGAACAGAATCCTAACACTTCTGATTTACGGACAAAGCTTTAGTATGAAGTTTCACAATAATCAGTCACTTCGTCTAAGCTGAAGAGAGGACACTGACATTTAGTAAAAAAGCTCGAGGTCAAAAATGTTCATGATTACTATACAAAAAAACAGTTTTTTTTGTCAAAAATTGTTGATCTTTCCGCGATATTATTACTAATTAGCTTTAGGATCTCTTACTTGATAGTTGATTTTCTCATAAATGATATAGTTTTCAACATATTTGCAAAAACAAGAAGCACCTACAGAGCTGTCTCTTCTGGTAAACCGATTTCGGCCAAAATTCACTAGGATCTCCAATTGTGTACAAAAAGCTTAAGCATGAAATTTTATCTCGATCAATCTCCGTCTGAGTTGTATAGGCCGAATTTCTGTTCAAAACAGTTTTATGTCAGAAATCGTTATTCCCGCTTAAATTTTGGAAACTAATTTGGACCGATATTGCAATTTTCATGTGAACGACATAATTTTCTAAATATTTGAAAAATACGAAAAGGCTCCTATTGAAGCTGCCACTTCCGGTGGGCCGATTTTGGCCAAAAATCACTGAGATCTTCCAATTTATGCAAATGCTTATCTATGAAGTTTTATTCCGATCAGACGAAAATAAATTTTTTAAAAAGTGCTTTTTGCTTTTGATATAGCGAATATCGTTATTCTAGGTAGTTTTCGAAATTAGTTCTCCAAAATTTATTTATTTTATTTATTTATTTTATTTTATTTTATTTTATTTATTTTTCTCAACCAAAAATCATACATCAACAGTTAACAATAAAAATGTAACAAAACAGACAGGCTAAGAAATTAGGTTAATCTATGTCAAAGACAGTAGCGATTAACCTATTACAGTCATCAAAAACAAATTAATTGTAATGTGGTGATATAAAATAATTCAATCATATCATTATAACTATTAAGTAAAAAATTAACAAAAATTAAAAAAGTACAAATTTAATTTAATATAAAAGCATTAAAAATTGAAAACATTCATATGCAATAAAAACTTATCTAGCAAACATAAATTCAACATCTCTATTATTCAGCAACCAAATCTTCACATGACTATTAAACTTATTGGTAGATATCATCAATCGTAAGTACAACGGCAAACGATTAAAAAATGTAGGCGCAGATACTAGATAAAACTTACGAAATAATTCTGTAGCAAATCTAGGGATTGTAAATAAGCTTCGGTAGTTGCTGCGCACATTATAACAAGCTATTAATCTCAACAACCGTTGTCCACTTCTTGAATAAAATAATTTTAAAACTCTAAAAATGTAAAGGTGTTTAACTGGTAATATCTTGCATTCCAAAAAAATAGGCCAAGTATGATCTCGTCGACTCTTAAAAAACATGACACGTAAAATATACTTTTGTAAAATGAAAAGAGGTCCCAAGGTATTCATATAACTCCCTCCCCAACATGGTAAACCATAGCTCAAGCGGGATTCAACGCAGGCATAATAAAAATTTTTCAATATTTGAGATGAACAAAATTTGCGTAATAAATAAATAGCTCTCAGAGCACAATTAAGTTGTTCCTTAATCTTCTGACAATGAATTTTCCAATTTAAATTAGTGTCAAGATTTAATCCTAAGTATTTATATGAATTCACTGTTTCAATTTTATTACACGTGACATCACAATTACTTAAATCACAATTATCTATATGATAGAAAATCAATGGAATATAACTCCGATATGGATCACCAAGCAATTTAAAAAACATAACCTTACTTTTTTCACTTAGTAGCATGGAGTGGGCATCAAACCACAAACGTAAGACTTTCATGTCAGAATTAATCTTGCTTGTAACTGCATCTGAACTCAAATCACTATAACTTAGAGCTGATGATGTACAGCAAATGCAGTTATTTTACCATTTAAGTTTAACAAGAACAGGGAATTAATATAAATTAAAAATAACAGAGGTCCCAAAATAGAGCACTGGGGTACTCCATATTCAATTCTGTGAGGAACACTGTAACAGTTACCCACTTTAACCATAAAGTTCCTGTTGCTTAAGTAAGAGCTGAACCATCTCAGCGAAACACCTCGAACACCAATCGACTGAAGTTTAAGCAATAGAAGTTTATGATCAACCATATCAAAAGCTCTTTTAATATCAATAAATACTGCAGCCACACATTTCTTATTATTTAGATTAATGTGAATGTCACTTAAAAAATGTGTTAACAATGATTCAGTGTTTTTCCCAGCTGTAAACCCGTGTTGATTATCATTTAATACTTTATGTTTTTTTAAAAATGACTCCACTCGGGATTTCATTGCTTTCTCCATAATTTTTAAAATTGTAGGCTGAAGAGCAATTGGACGGTAATTATCCATGATGTCTTTTTTTCCTTTCTTAAATACTGGAACAACAATTGCTGTTTTTAAAGAATCAGGAATAACACCAAAACTAAAACATTGATTAATAAAATTCACTAAAATGGGGGTAACGCAGTTAGCAGTAAGTTTAATCATATTAGAATTGAACCCTAAAACATCATAACTACTACTACATTTTAAATTATTAATCATTGAAACAACTTCAAAATCCACCACAGGATGAATAAAAAAACTTTCCTTGACATAATCAAAAACACAACAGTTAAAAGAAGAAGATGACTTAAAAGATGCTCTTAAATTATGAATAATGCGTGAGAAATATTTACCAAACCCATCAGCAATAGTTTTCGAGCCAGACAGAATTACCGAATCAATAGATATTACTTCAACAATCCTGTGACAAGATCTATTCCCTAAAATGTCATTAACCAGAGACCAAGTCCTTTTACTATCACCATTACAGCTATTAAATTTAAAGCTATAGTAACTGTGCTTATTAGAAACAACATTGTCATTAACTTTTCTGCAAAGTTTAACATAATATTTACGGAGTTTAACGTTTTCTGGATGTTTCTTACATTTTCTTTCAATTTTTTTCTTTTTACTCATTAAACATAATAAATTATCAGAAATCCATGGCTTAAGCTTAACCTTAGAACTGTGTTTAGTAACATTAATACAACAGGATTCAGCTATACGACTAAAAATTGAACTAAAATTAGTTAGAATTAATTCAGGATCGTTAATGAAAAGCCACGGTGAAAAGTCATATTCAGAGATATTAGCTATAAACTTTATTTTATCAAATTTTTTCCAAATTAAAGATTTATTTGAAGGCAATTTAGAACAAAGAGCAATGTCAATTTTAAGTAAATGGTGATCCGAAATATGAAAGTTATGCAGAGAAGCATTGCTATTGGTTAAGTTACTAACTTGAGCAAAACAGTGATCAATACAAGTTGCAGTGCTACTAGTAATTCTAGTAGGTGAATTAATTAATGATTGAAATCCAAATGAAGACAGCATAAATAAATATTCATCACTCTGTGGAGGTAAATCCAAAATATCAATATTCATATCACCCACAATAATAATATTTTGATTATTAAACCTAGATAAAAATTCCGTAAAATCAGAAACGAAATTTGTAACTGAAATGAATTGCAACCTATAAACACAAACAAAAATATATGTCATGTTATTTAATGTCACCGATAATTTAATTATATCAGCCGAATTCAAAGATATCGATTCATACACACAATTCACATGACAATCGTAAAACGCACATACACCACCAGCTCTATAATTGTTATTACAACAACCATTAAAACGGAAATGACGATTTACGATTCAGTCGAAGCAGCTGCAATAGGAGCTTTTTACTTTTTGTTTGAAAAGTATATCATTTACGAGAAAAACGGTTAGCAGATTCTAAATTAATTTTGCAATAACACCAGTCCAGATCAGTTTTACAAAATTGAAGTGCAAATGACGATTTTTGTGAAAAAACTGTTTGTGAGTGAAAAGTTCGTCCCTCTACAGCCCAATCAATGAGCGGGATTTATTGGGAAGAAACTTCATAATTAATCGATTGTCATAAGTTAGACGATCCGAATTAGTTTTGGCCGAAATCGGTTCACCGGAACTGCATGAAGCCGTTTTGATTTTTGCAATGAAAACTAAAATTTCAACGATGGTTGACCGTGTTGATTTTCTGAAATTTAAGCAGAAATAATGATTTCCGAGTATACAGGACAATTTTTATCATAAATCCGGTAGGTTCAATTTTTCGCTTTAGCAATTGAGTGGTGTTGTTTTTCTATTGTAATGGTTTTTAGTGTGATTGTTCCGTACATTGGTCTATCTTCAGTGCTCTCGAATTAAATACACAATCATAGGAAAATAATTCATCCATTTAGCGTCAAATCTGAGCGACAACGACTATGATAATCGACACTTACTTATTTATATACAATCAACTTCCCAACCACCCCATACTTTTTACTGGAAAATTCAAACGTTATCTGATGTTGAGAAATCCTTTTTCTTAATCTACCCCTATCGGAATTCGAACCCGATGCCTCCCGATCCGAATGCCAAAGCTTTAACCACTGCGTCGTTTGGTCGTTGCATTCAAGATTTATGTACATTTGTCTTGGAAGAAAGTCGGGTGTTGGCCACCACAATTGTACCCCTCCATTTTTTTTGTTTATATTTACTTATACTTATATATATAAATACTTTGCCATGCTTCTAATTGTTGTACAACGTTTACTGCTCGCAAAAGAGTCAAATTATCAAGCCTTGTTCGGCCTATATACACTTTGTCACAATCACGACAGCTGATATACCTGATTTTTGAATGTTTGATAACTTGTCGTTTGTATTGCATAACATATTTTGCAATTTCAAATTTGTTGTTATTCGAAAATATCATTTCCATTTTCTGCTCTTTGAAAACTGCTTTCAATCTATTGGTGAGTTCAAAACAAAATGTAAATAATTTTATATCTTCCCGGTCGACGACACTTACGCTGTTGTTAAATCGCGCCTTTTTAATGTTTTCGAGTGTTTATTTACCAAATTATCTATCGATTCTTTACATCCGTTCATGTTGACCAAATTTTTGATAGGCCATAGGCCCTTAATATAAAGACATTTTTCAGTCTAGTAGACGGGCTATAAATTGGAGATAACGAAAAACCCCGTTACCGTCAACATCTCAAATTATCCCTTCTCACATGCGCTGAATAAACTATTTTCTAAAAAAAATAATACTAAGCACGTATATAGAGTTGTTTGACATTATAAAACGGTATGGAATGATAATTTGGTTTAAATTTTGGATTTGTATCAATCGGAATTCAAAACATAATTTTAGACAAATGGTAATAATACTGAGATTGCCCGTTATCTCAAGTTTTGTACTATGTTTTGATATGAACCTTAAACAAAGCAAGTTTCTAATTTTAGGCCAAGCACGATGCCCTAAAATTAGAAAAATGGTATTTTTAAGGTTTATACCAAAGAAACAAAGAACATTTGCTTTTCATTTATGTATTGCAAATTTCTTGTCGCATTGTTTATTATGCTGCCCACATAAATTTTTGCAAGGGAAAATGTAATTTTTCTTTGTCTGCTGCATGTAGATTCGTGCAGAAATTACTTTTATTTCCAAATGATAAATACAAATGTAATCAAAACCACTATTCTGCTAAACATTTTATAGAGCGTAATCAGCAATTTCGTCTTTGAGAAATAATTTCAGATTATAAGAAATTCATTTGTTTAAGATTCCATGAACCATACAAATGTAAAATGCAAATTTTAAATTTAATTTAATCAGTTTTGAGAAAATAACAACAACACGTCAATAATAAGAAATAAATAAGAATTATACATACATTTATTTTGAATACTTATGCTAGTTCAGTAACAATATTAGTCTAAATATATGTATGAGTGCTGTATACTAGCCACTGCTCCTGTAGGTTTGGAAGAGTTTCGTTGTTTTAATTTTACCTGTTTAGATATCAGTGGTAGCTGATCGGTAACTTTGCAGAGTCTTTAGTTTTTAGTGTATCGATATTCCAGGACTCGGTTTACGTGTCTATTAAATGCGGCTGATAATTTGTACAGAACAGTGATATGCTCACAGTCCATGTTAGCGCTTCTATAAGATCTAGCGTCAGTTAAGATGGTGGAACGTCTGTTCGAGATCATGACGAGATCAGTTTCTTCCATCATAGATAGTCAATTTTGTAACGCGTTGTCTATTACTGAAACTCAGCTGATGCACGCTGTACTGACCAATATACGATGTTGTATCCGTGTACCTACCTTTTCTTGTGTTGAAGTTGCCACGACAATTTTGATAAGATGGTGCAGGATATTACTCAAACTGTCTTCTAACTAAACAAAGAATAAATCTTTCAAACTATCTGATTTGTGTTAGGTATTGACATTAGTAATATTGAATTACGATAACATTCGAGGCGAATCACCATCTGTACCATCACAGTTTCACTAATTAAAAAAATTAATATACAAAACAGCTTTTAATTAATAATTTTTTTAACACGATGAATTTCGATGGATTAATCCATCATCTTCAGCTGCTATTTTTCGTTTAAAGATATTTTTACAAATTTATTCTACATGGTTAAGGTAATAATTGAATAATTTACAAATAGAACAATGCGTAACTCATACAGACTATGTAATGTATCTAATTGGTGTTTGTTCTCTTTAAGAACACACATAAAAATAATTTTTGCGTCACATCCTAAATAATGTAGATGGGACCGGCTTACCTTTATAAAGGCTGGCGTATAAGTAACGTTATGATTTAATTAGTGAATACATTTTTTGTTTACGTATTTTTTTCGTTTTTCTTTTCAGGATTAACTTTGAACAACTTGGGAAATTTATGATGGAAAGACTCAGCACAGAACAAAGAACCAAAGTTGTTCAATTTTATTTTGAAAGTCAACATTCGATTATCGGCAACAAGGGGATGCTTGTGATCTTCCGCGTGTTTGAAGACCTCGTACAGTTCAAACTAATGTGTACATTGCTCGGGTACAAGTAAGTATTGAGGAAAACCCCGAAACTTCCACCAGGCGACGTTCTCAAAGAAGATCAAATGCATCCACTTAGTTGCACAGTATGGTGTGGAATAACTTCAGAAAGGATCATTGGACCATATTTTTTCGAAAACGACGAACCAGTTGAGATTAATGTGAGTGGCATTTAACACCAAAAAAAAATTTTGAAAATTTTTTTGTTGAAAATTTTTTAAGGCCAGAGGTAGAGAACAATCCACAATTATAGTTCCAACAAGATGGAGCCACAGCCCACACAGCTCGTCCATTATGGCACTCATGAGCGAAATTTTTGGCGATCGAATAACATCGCGTTTTACTGATTTTAATTGGCCACCTTGTTCGTCCGATTTAACGGCTTCCGATTTTTTTCTTTGGAGCTACCTAAAGGGTAAGGTGTATGCCAATAAGCCAAGGTCCATCCAACAGCTTAAGGCCAATATACGAGAAGTGAGGGCACTAGGACTTGAAATCCTAAGAAAAGTTATGGAAAATGCTCTGGAAAGAACACGCTAGGTCGAAGCAAACAATGGACCATTTGAAAGATATTATCTTCAAAACATGATGCGAACATATTGCCAAACTATAATCTAAATTTTAATAAATGCCAACGTTAAATAAAATCAGAAACAAAAAAGTTATTCATTAATTAAATCATAACGTTACTTATGCGCCATCCTATAGTTACTTAGGTAAAGACTCTTCCATGCATTTAATTGTTGTACATTGTCTACTGCTCGTAAAAGAGTTCAATTTTCTGAATCGATGGAGGGGTGTCCATTTTCTAGTATGTGTATTGCGACCGCTGATTCGGTTGGTCTGTTGTGTTTTATATGCGACTTCTGAAATACTGGCCGGATTATCATTAAATTTTGAAACGTTTTTTAAGTCATATGAATTTTTCATTAGATGTGCCATCTATGTGTCAGACTGGGAAAACTTCTTGAGTGATGTACTATACTTACTTAAAAGATATAATCATTTCGACGAAACACGTAAAGAAATAATGCAGGGGTAAATATTAGTTGGTTAATATCCGAATTTCTTTTAACCATCAAGTGTCGAATACACCACACTTGATTTCTTCTACATCACACTTAACTTCTAAAATCTAGATTCTAGATTGCATCTGCATAGATTGCATTGAAAAATGCACTTCGTCGCTAAAGATGATTTTTCGGCCAAAATTGGGGTCCTATTCCAGAACCTCCGAAGACCAACCAGCGAACAAACGGCGTTGTCTGTGGTCATTAACTTTGAGCTCCAGAGTCAATTTTATCTTGGACGGGTGTGGCCTAATTCCCGACCCAAGTTCGCCAAGTTGAACTCTGTGAAAGGCCGAGTTCTTGTGCACGGCGAGAGATTGACTGCCTCGGGTTCTTCTGTATACTTTCACGGACCGCGGCAGTGTTCTCAGCCGATCTGGCGTTTCTTTGACGTACGAGTATGGCTCATTGTTTACCGAACCGGTTGTCTCGAATTTGGCCACTAAACGTTGGAGAGCCGACTTTG
The DNA here is from genome assembly GCA_963691935.1 of Nephrotoma guestfalica. NCBI lineage: Eukaryota > Metazoa > Arthropoda > Insecta > Diptera > Tipulidae > Nephrotoma > Nephrotoma guestfalica. Next base: position 132,686,821 of record OY829914.1, on the reverse strand, counting down.
AAGGACCTCCACGTCTGCCGTAAAATGCGCCCAACATGTGTACTAATGAGCACTCGTTTTGATAATAAAGTTTTATCATTTGGATGTGCTGCTCAATCGTGTAACATGTAATGGTGATTTGGCATCAGTGACTGAAAAAAACCAGATTAGACAGACGCCACCAAAACAACATGGCCGCCACAGGCTGCCAACATCGACCCGCTCAAATATAACAACACTATATATTTTAGAAAACCAACCTTGGTGGAAATTTCCTTATCAAATTTTTTTGATTTCATTTATAAATAATAATTTATTTATTTCATCCGGATTAATCAGCCCATCAGGGTTGTACCGGGGCCTAATTTAAATTGAAGACCATTTTTTTGTCAAAAATCATCAAATTTAAGTGGATTTTGGAAAATTTATCTGAACCAGTATTGTTGCAAATTTAATTTGGAATCCTATACCTACTTTCCCTACCCTCCCCTATTCAATGAAGGCGCCACTTTCGGTAGACCGAGTTCGGCCAAAATTTACAGAGACCTCCGAATTTATCCAAAAACCTTAAATATGAACTTTAACCCGATCAGTCAGCCCATCTGGGCTGTAGAGAACCAACAGACAATTAGTCTGCACGGCACCAGACATACATACACGCCGAACTTGTTTTAAAAACCACTTTATTTCAAAATTGTTCATACTTTGTTTCACTACGTAAAAGAAAGTAAACTGAAACCATGTAAAGCAAACCACATTCCAATTAAATGCACATGTTAACTTTTATGAAATTTTTTTCAGAATAAAAAATGTAACTGATAAAAGGTGATGGGTTGAACTTAGTAGATCACCTAATTGTTAATAATAAACAAACTGATATTTTGTTGCAATTGTGATAAATTAATATTACGTAGAAATGTCAACGGAACTGTAAATGCCCCTGGTACGAATGAGCACAGCCTAGTTGCCAAATTAAAGGGTTCAATCATACTACTCGTATTAAATCTTTTAAGTTGATTAGGTTTGCGTTTGGCTTAGTTTACATAAATTTGAAATATCCAGGGTTTGTCGAAAAATTGCACTATGTGGAAATGATTACTATAAGTTAATACGATAAAATTAGTCGAATGGAATTTTTGTGCTCGAAAATCATGTCAATTTTATTAGTTTGAGTAGTTATTTTTAGATAAGTTGTAGAGTTTATTGACAAATTTCACTAGGCGGAAATATAGGGTGGGACAATCAAATGAGTCAGGTACCGATTCTAAACGGAGCGCAGGAGTGTCCGTTTTTAATTTGTAAATCAAGTCGATGGTGCTGGTTTGAATAGTATTTGGTTAGATAAATTCTATGTCAAAATGGTAGCTTTAGGAATGATGCGGTTAATTGAGTTAAATGGCTTTTCCAAAAGGAGGGTAGGGATGTTATTGTTGGTATTCTTGAATAGTTTTTGTTTACAACTAAAAAAGATACCCCGATCTCCCTAATTTATGTTTGAATGTAGATTTTCACTCATTTGATTAGTTACCGTAAGGCTATCATTTGTACTTAGTGGAACTTTCTGACAAACTCCACAATATACAGAATATATCTGAACGATAATTACTGAAACCAAAAAAATCAATTTGACGAGACCTAGAAAGAATACCCCTACTCTCTGTTTGGAAATGGCACTTGGCACATTTGGTTGTATTGTATTATTCTAAGATTTAGTACAATTTTCCGACAAACACTACGATATTCCAATTTTATCTACACTATTAGTACTCAAACCAACTTGATTTGCCATAAGATTCTTCTTTCAGTAATACCTGTTCATTTTTGTTATTGTGTACACTGTCGTCACCCCTGCAGTGTACATGAAAAATTTCATTTTATGACAAATGATAAATAATTTTACATCCAAAATACTACTTTTCATTAAATTTTCACTAAAAAACTCGTAAATAAACAATTTATTTTAATTTTAGGGGATTTGGAGTAATTTGGAAAGTTGTTCCCACGAAATGTAAAAAATTATTTTCCGGTTTGGAGGAAACAAACGGAAAACTTTTTATGCCGCAAAGACAAATACACATCATCAACATAACAATTTTATTAAAAATACATAAAACTTTAAACTTTTGTCGAAGTGTATATTGTCGAAACGAAATTTATGGGGTGATAAAAACACAAAAATTGAATTTTACTTAAAACTGAAAATTTTGTAGAAATATGCGCCAAAAACAAAATAAATAAAAAAATAAAACACGAGAATGTACATTTGTGTGAAAGCTTGTTTCGTTAAAAGCGTTGTTACAATTTACATGTTTTCTTTTCTACATCCTGAACAATAATTTTTATACAACTGCGGGTAGGCTTACATATGCGAGTACGAGTACCTATTCCGAGTAAATCATTTTTTATTTTTGTAATTTATTCACGCAGTCTGTTTTTGTTTATATACCACATACACATTATTTTGAGTGTGTGTACATAATTTGTAATGCTCGAGCCTTTTTACGGTACGACATGTTGGTTAAGCATATAAATAAATTGGAGTTGTATGCCGGTAAATTATTTCAAGTGGCAAATCATTTTATGTTTTCTTATATTTTTGTAAAAGTCGGTTAAAAGTAATTGTTAATCACGATAACCTACTTTCTTTGTATTAGATTAAACATAGGGTGCATCCGAAATGAGATTTTAAATGTATTTTATTTATAAAAAAAATTTGGAAACGTGTGTTTTTGGATTAACCTGTTTCATTGAAGTCATTTTAATTATTATTAGCTGTGCAAGTAGTAACTCGGCTCTGAAGTTGGTTGCATTAAAATGTACTTGAACGCATCCAAATCACACGCCATTTTGGACATATATATGTCGATAACCAACATTTATGTCATTGCATTCTATTCTGTTTTCAAACGGAAAAAATGCTACACAAGCTATGGGATCACCGGCCAAATGGCATAGTGGTTAACGCTTTGGCGTTTGGATCGGGAGGTACCGGGTTCGAATCCCGATAGGAGCAGGATGCAAAGGGAATTTTCATCAACAAATTACGATTTGGGATGAGAAGGAACACATTTATGACCCCCTGTCGCAGTGCGGGGCTCACGGGCCGACCCATCTTCCATGCCAGTATAGGCTGGCATGGAGCTATGCAATGTGCAGATGGTAATAAAATCGGACCTATATCCGTACGTCCTCGAATTGGCCAATACAGGCGTAAAGGTAAGGACGTAAATAAGCGAACCGCGAAAGAGTAGGGAGAGCTTCGGCCCCAGAACAGATCAGGGGAAAAAAAAAATATATAAAGCTATGGGATGAATTAATTCCATTTTGAGTAAACATTGTGTGAGTCATTCCATAGTAAAAAGAGGTTTTGCGAGATTAAATGAAGGCATTTTTAGTCTTGAGCACGATCAAAATACAGGTGCAGTAAAACAATTAAAATGATGCTCTATTAAAATGTTGGAAACAACAACAAATGAAACATTAAGAATAGTAACCTGGAATGCAAATGGGCTAATGCAACATATTCCAGAATTAGAAATTTTCCTAAATACTGAAAAAATAGATATATGCCTAGTATCGGAAACCCATTCTACTTAAACTTCATATCTTAAAATATATGGATACAGTTGCGAGAGAGAGCAAGAGAAGGATCGTCGGTGGTTATAAAAGAAAACATCAAACTCTTTATAGATCTTAAAATTGAAGAGGAATTTATGCAAGTAGTCTCCTTAAAAGTATTTATAAGTAATAACAAAGAATATAGTGCATCGTCAATATATTGCCCCTAAGATATAATTTAATTAAACAAGACTATTGCACGTTATTTAAATCACTTGGATCAAGCTTCATAATCGGAGGTGGTTTTAATGCAAAAAACACCGACTGGGGTCAAGAGTAACCGCTAAAAAGGAAGAGAGCTGTTTGCAGCAGGAATACTATGCAATTGCGATTTTCATTCTGGAGATAAACCAACTTATTGGACTACGGATAGAAACAAAATACCCGATATCATTGACTTCTTTATCAACAAAGGTATAGAGGGAAACAAAACTACATATACCTAAAAATCAGCGAGGGGGTTATGTCGAATCACACGCCTGTTATTATGACAATCAGTGCAACGATTGTTAAAAAACTAGTCCACCTTCGCTAACTAACAAAGAAAACCTGCTGGGAGAAATTCGAGAAACTTGTTGAGGATAATATTGATCTTCAGGTTCAATTAAAAACCCGATACAGCTAGAAGACGAACTAGAACAACTCAACAATAGTATACAAGAAGCGGCGTGAAGTAGTACCCCGTCAAGTTTAAAGGAGATGCACCGAAATGCTATTTATGCTCTGGAATTTAGGGAACTAGTTATAGCAAAATGAAAAGCAAGAAAGGGCTAGCAAAAAAGTCGAACGCCCGAATATCAAACAACTCTAATTTGATTATCCAATAAACTAAAGTTGCTAATTCAAGAAATCAAAAATGAATCTATTAATAAATGCTTGAGTGGCCTTACTGGGAAAAAAGATACCGAGTAATTCCTTTGGAAAGCGACAAAAAGTTTAAAACGTCCTAAACTTCAAATTCCACCAGTTAAAAATGAAGATGGCACATGGGCTATAAGTGCAAAGCAGAAAACTTCGTTGTATGCAACCCACCTCGAAAACACATTCCAGCCTCTACCTAGACACACTGCAGAGGAAATCATAAAACAAGTATATAAAATGGATAACTGCAATGTATCTCCTGTCACATTACAAGAATTAAAAGAGGGAATCAATCGTTTATGTACTAAGGTACTTCTAATACAAAGAAATCTCCAGGATATGACTTAATTACAGGACAAATATTAAAAGCTCTTCCTCAAAAAGGACTATGTAAACTAATTAATCCAATCAACAAGCATCTGTCTGCAGGAATGGTCGGGAAATTGTGTGATATCAGCAGTGTATTGCCCTCCAAAACGCGCTATAGAAAAATTGCAGTTTATTTATTATTTTGATCAGCTGGGTAATAAATTTCTCGCGGGAGGTGATTATAACACCAAACATAGTCAATGGGGTTCAAGACTACAACGCCTAAAGGCAAACAACTTTATCAAGCTATAGAGAAACAGTCCCTGGATTTTTTATCTATCGGTCATCCAACTTACTGGCCCACGGGTATAAAGAAAGTACCTGATCTAATTGGGTTCTGCGTAACCAAAAGCATTGCGTGTACGTATGTTAAGGCCACCGAGTTCTATGATCTGTCGTCTGATCATTCACCGATAATAGTAACAATTAGTACTGTTGTCTGCGAAACGTCTGACAAACAAACAAACGAACGAACTCGAAAACGAGAAGACTGATTAATCTTTTGGAAGGCACCAAAAAACCTATAAAGGCCTACAAATTCGAATCCACTGATTAGACTACCAACTGGAAATTGGGCGAGAAGCGATGAAGAAAAAGAAAATGCTTTCGCTGCACATCTAAAGACGGTGTTTTCATCACACGAAGGAACTAATAATATCGTGCTGCCTCACCAGATGGATGATGATTCATCCTTAAACCTATAAAGTTTGAATGGGAAAAAGTTAAAAACACAATTAAAACTTGCATTAGTACGAAAAAGGCGCCAGGATATGACCTTATTACTGGAAAAATAATAAGGGACTTACCAGACAAATACATAAAACTAATAACCTATATTTTTAAGCAATCATGTGAACTACTCATATTCCTCAAATGTGGAAGATATCTTTGATTACAATGATTCATAAGCCTCAAAGCTGTTTGAAAAAATTTTAATAACAAAACCGAAAAGTTTATTAGAAGAAAGGCAAATCATTCCAGACCATCAATTTGAATTCCGAAACCAACATGGCACCATAGAGCAAGTGCATAGAGTTGTAAATGCAATCAGATAGACCTTTGAGGCAAGGAAATACGGTTCTGCTGCCTTCATGGATATAGCACAAGCATTTGACAAAATTTGGCACGATGGACTAATAAATAAACTTAAAGCGCTCCTGCCGAAAAATATTCAATCAGTTCTGGAAAACTGTCTCCTCCAAAGTCAATACATGGAACAATAAAATGGTGCAATAACCTCCAAAAATGATATAAGCGCAGGAGTCTCACAAGGAAGCGTTCTGGGGCCTATTTTAAAGTTGTTGTACACGGCAGACTTACCTGTTACCGAAAATGTAATAATACCATCATTTGCTGATGATACAGCCATCTTGGTATCATACGAAAACCCGCAAACAGCCTCAAGATAAATGCAAAGTCATCTGAGCAAAATTGAGGATTGCCTCAAGACCTGGCGAATAAAAGTAAACGAAAAATATAATTTATGTCACATTCACGCTGAACAAACGCTCCTGCTCACCAGTACAATTAAACGGTGAATATATTTCAACAAACCAAGGTTTACACCTGGATAGACGGCTAACGTGGAAAGAACATATTGAAGCAAAGCGCAACCAAATAAAAATAACATTTTCCAAAATGTATTGGCTGATAGGAAGAAAATCCAAGTTATCATTAGACAATAAGGTCTTACTATACAAAGCGTTAATCAAGCCAATATAGACATATGGTATTCAGTTATGGGGATCCACCAGTGCATCAAATAGAGAACTTCTCCAACGAACTGAAGCGGAAATACTCCGATGTATCGCTAATGCTCCGGTATATCCGTAATACTAACATACACGACGACCTTGGTATTAAAACCGCTAAAGAAACACTCAAGGAATTCAGTTCGAAATACTACTCAAAACTTCATCCCAACGAATTGGCTCGAAATATACTAAAACAGCCGCGATTTAAACGACTGAGAAGAGCAGATCCACTCGGACTATTGAGCCCGTAAAATTATTAAATGTGTAGATTACGCTTATAAGTAGGATCTAAATTAAATTGTGAACACTAATATTAAGTATTAACATTGGTTAAAACTTAAAGCTAAACTAACTAACTTATTGTTAGTTTCTTATGTAGAAAGGTTCAAGAATAAAGCCATTGGCAATTTAAACAAAAAATAATAATTAACGCAGTGTTCAGACTTAAACACGTTCGAAATCAATGGGAAGTAGCACAAGTAATTATGATACCTAAACCCAACAAACCACTAAATGACAAAAATTCGTATAGGCCGATTTCCTTACTCCCGATAATTTCAAAATTATTCGAGAAACTACTCCTAAAGAGACTCAAACCAATAATAGTAGAAAGAAACTTATTCCTCCACATCAATTTGGCTTCAGAGAAAACAATTCAATAAATGAACAAGTACACCGAATTACAAACATAATTGAAGACGTACTTGAAAAAAAGAAAGTATGTTCAAGCGTCTTCTTGGATGTAGGGACAGGCCTTTGACAGAGTATAGCGTAAAGGCGTGGAATATAAATTACAAAGAGACTTACCAAAGCAGTTTTATGAAATTTTTTAAATCTTACATATCTAACCGGCACTTTCGAGTTAAATTAGATGGGGAATACTCAGAAATGAAGAAAATATCAGCAGGAGTACCACAAGGTAGCGTCCTGGGACCAGCTTTATATCTTCTGTATACCTCGGACCTGCCAACGATGGAGGAGACAGTTGCTAATAGCATAGAAGAATCTACAAGCAAAATGTAGAGAGCTACTACTATTGTCAGTACCTGGGCCAAGAGATGGCGAATAAAACTTAACGAAACAAAATCTGTTCACGTAAACTTTACCAACAAGAAAATCAACTGGATACCAGTAGAACTGAACTAGAGCATGTGAAAAAGATAAAAGAAGAGTTAAACATCAAATACAGAAAGATGGATTGGCTCTTAGGAAGAAATTCTGAGCTAATTCTACATAATAAATTGCTACTATACCGGCAAATCCTAAAAGAACCTGTGTGGACTTACGGTATTCAGCTCTGGGGCTGCACAAAGAACACCAATGTTAATATCATCCAGTCATTCCAAAGCAAAGTCGCACGTGGAATAGTTATTGTACCGTGGTACATAAGAAATGACAACCTCCATAGAGATCTGAAGATGGATTTCGTCAGTGAATAAATAAGCCAAAACGCGAGAAAACACATGCAACGTATTAGTCTACACCAAAATGCTGAGATACGTCGTATGTTTGATGATTCAAACCCAGTAACACGGCTGCGAAGGAAGAAACCGTATGATCTACTAGATCCAATCAGGATCGACTAAAAATATAATGAAATTGTAAAGGGGACTAGCCAAACGGCTACAACCCGCCAAACGAGAATATAAATTATGAAAGATAAATTACTAGATGATTTGTAAATCAGTTGAAATAAATAAATATATTAAATAAAAAAACTAAAATAATTTTAGGCGAAGAATTTTAAGTTTTACTGGATGAAAATCAGTGACAAACACAAAAAGAGCTTGCAGAAGAGTTAGGAATTACTCACCAAGCAATATCACTTCGATTACATGCAATGGAGAAATACAGAAGAAAGTAAAATGAGATGGTTGTTACACCGGCCGGTCACTAGTTCAATAAAAATAGATTAGGTAGGTACACATTTGCAACACAAGTAAATTGAAGTACATTATTTGTTTTTTCATGTAATCTGATATGTGAATTTTTATTTTATTCTTTCTTTCATTAAATAAAAACTATAAATGAAATGAATAGGGTTGATTCATGACAATAAACTAATATGTGAAATTGTATTCTGGGTTGAACAAAAAACCACTGCGGTAGATATAGTTTTGCAATACACTATATCTATGATTAAGAAAAAAGAGGAACTTGTTTGCTTATCAGAAACCGAATTGAAAACCGTGGCTTGCTCAATTTTCAAAACAAGAAAATGCGCGGCTTTGCAAAAATCCGGTTTTTTGTAAACTCTACCAGGAATGCTGTACGTTGCGCTTTGCCGGTCGCATAAAACGACAAAGGAGCTTGAAAGTTTTCCTATGGATTGAAGGTTGCAATAGTACTTAAATCTACAACACGAAAGACTAACACTTGAGCCAACCAAAATCTAATTCAAACTAAATTTACTTTGATAATTTCTTCCCTTTAAAGTCGCGTACGTTTTACTGAAGAAAATAAAACATTCTTAGGCTGGAAGGACAACTGTTATGTTCGTTTCTATAGGTACGTAATTAATATAATCGAGGTTTACTAGGTAAAATCAAAATTTTATACATATGAATAGCTCTAACACGAAAAATAGCAACTCTTAAATTATCTAGGGTTATCAAATAATTTCTCGTGCTCATCCTAAAATTATCAATCAACAAAAAATGAATGTTTGCATGATCCTGTTGATTGACGAGGAGCCTTTGTTGAGAAAACGTATCATATTAATAATAAAAGCAACAGACTACACGTATAAGGCTTGTTACATTGGAAAAATTATCTTTAAAACAAATTATTACAGTAAAAATAATGTGAATCATTTCCAATTTTACCGCGTCTTTAAATAAACTCGTGATCATTGTCTTGGCAATGAGGTTGTCATACAATTTAATAATTGTGGCAAGAATATACGAATGCATTGCTTTTAAATCCTAATCCTGATGTTAAATATATTAATGAACAGCTCAAATTAACCAATTACATTTGATTTTCTTATTTCACTACCGGAAGACTTTCAGGTACTATTTGATACTCTTCTATTAAAAGACTATTCCATTCATGTCAAGATATTTGAAAAAGTACCTCCAGTTCAGCGTGAATTCCAAACCAAAGCATAAGAAATAATATCCCCTAAAAATTGCCGTCGCTGTAGGCAGTAATATAAATCGTAGTCGTTCTGGTAATAGGCGCGGTATCGCTACGATACTGGAAACGTACTAGTACTAAATCAACACAATGGCCACAAAATTATTGTTGGCCCGAAAAGCAATTAAATGTACCTAAAATGAAATGTGAAATTATATTAAAACAATTTGTAACATGATATGTACATAAATTTATTATTATATTTACAAATTTATTACTTTTCCGCCTCAATAGCCTTTTGTTTTTCCAGTTCCTGCTTTAAAATTTCAATTTTACTTTGATAGCCACCTTTCAATTCCTTAAACAGCCCAGTTTGAAGGTCGTGCTCTTGTTTTAAACTTTTATACATTTTCTCTGAAATTGTAAAACGACGCTCCATCAAATCTCTTTCCGTTTTCAAACGCAACTCAACGGATTCCATGCGTGTTTTCATGTGATCAATCTCGGTGTTACGAATTTCAAGCATTTCACGTGTTACTGCCAACACCTCTTTGAGTGATGCGGCTTGGGTGTTGAGCGCTCCAAGCTGCATTTCTTGATTTTTGGAAATTTTTGTTTGTTCGAAAAGTAGAGTTTTGGCTTTTTTTAGTAAATCATCGCGTTTATCGACTTCGTCACCACCCGTCATTTGTTTATGTACTAATTCTTTGTCCAAAATAGCAAGTTTTTTCTCGAGACCAATAATTTCCTCTTTACTTTTCTATTTATAACGAAAATAATTATTTTATAGGTTAAATCGAATTCAGAACGTAAATATAACATACCGTTAGTGCAGAAGCAAATATTTCATGTTTCCTTTGGTATTCCTCCATAAGGTTTTTTTGGTTATTCTCCAAATTGGCAATTTTATCTAAAAGTTCCTTTTCTCTGGTTTGCCACTCTTCTTCCGTTCTTTGGGCCATTTTTGTAAATGTATTACCAACAACTAAATAATTTAATGGTTCTAGTTTCACAACGATATGATGTGTACTGCAATATATAAAATCTGATATTTAGTTTTTTCGTAGTTCATGATGCTTATTTATAGAATCGCACGAAACGATTTCACTACTCGCGATCGTCTTAAAATAGAATTAACAGTTTTTTTTTGAAAATTAAGAAATACATTTTTTTCTTTATGAAATTTGTGTAAGTAATTATTATTCGATTGTTTCAATAATTTGGTTTTTCAAACATTCATGTCTTAAAAAAATTTCCTGGAAAATAAAGTTTAGTAATAAAGATCGATTTACAAATTTTTATTATCATTTTTGGAATCTAGGAACATATGTTGCTAAACATTTATTTGTTGGAGAAATATAAATTATAATTAGAATAGGAATATTTATATATAAAGAGATTACAACATCTGTTTTCGATTGGATTCGTCTAGGTAAATGAGCAAGTATTTGTTTTAAAATATTAGTGAGCTCTGGAATGTTCTGCAATTCCAAAAATACAAAATATTCGCAAATATTCGTCAAAATCTACTACTGTACACCTGTTAGAACCGTTTGGGCAAAATAATTGCACTGGACGAGCATTTCCAACGTAAACCGCAATTGACGTGCAGTATAACTTATAATTCGAAATTTCACTAATCGGATTCTCATTTGTATGAGTTGTTTATACGGATTAGACTAGACTAAAGTGTCAAAATGACGAAAAATGTCTGATAAAAAAATACTGCAGCATAATAAGTGTAAAGTACTAAATACACAAACTCCAATAAGAATGTATCAATAAAAACGATAATTTATAACAAATAAAAACCTTAAATAAGACATAAAATGTAATTCCGATACTTAGGAAGCTTTCATCTCATATAACTGATGTCCTAAGTGCCTAGTAATTGAGATATGATATTTTTAAATTTTTTTAATTACCCAAAATTTCGCACGAAATAACTTTTATTGTATTCTGATTTTATTCTAAATAAATCATTATTTAATGCAATTGGTTTAAGATAAATGAGTTATGGACTTCCATAACTTAAAAATGTGAAATCGTTTGAAAAATCTGACCTTCTAAATCCATTTAAAAAAAGCTAAGGTTATTTGGAAATTAGCTTTGTTTTAAAAATTTCCCTGGTTTAGGCCCTTTCCAATGGTATACTAGAAGCCATAGAAATCACTCATTTTGTGGTTAAAATAAGAGATAGTATTTTGCTGGGGTCAGGGTTAAGAAAAGACATTTTATGTTTGTATTAAATAATAATTTATTTAAAATCAAATCACATTGCAGAACACAATAAAAGTTATTTCGTGTCTTTACGACTATAAACAGAAGAGTTATGACGATATCATCAATGCCAAGCAGCTAAATTGGTAAAAGATGAAGCCAACACGGCGCCACGTATAAGTAAAATCTTCTAAACTTCTGATTATTACAATGAAGACCGACAAAACTATTTGGATTTCTCGTATTACACGCATGATATATTCGACTATGATAACTATTGCTGCGAATAAAAAACATTTTAAATTCTTTAAACACGTTTAGATATCTTAGAGGCAACAAATTCAACCTACGAAAAAGCGGAATGTGGGTGTAACTCTCGGACGAGCGTAAATTATTTTAACAATTCTTTTCTGCGTTATAAAAACATCAACAATATTAGTAAAATCACTTCCACCTCAACTAGTTATCCCATACATTATGATTGATTCTACAAGAGCATGATATACTCTTCGCAAAACATAAGATGGGCACAAAGGTCGAAGATTATAAAATTTATAAACGGGAAATATTAATCACAATTTTCCTGATATTATTTAGGTGGGAGGTCCAATTAAGCTGTGAATCAATTGTAAAACCTAAATATTTAAACCCATTTACGTAAAGTAGAACAAAGCACTGCTCAGAATATAGGTTCTTATCACATGAGTGTACTTGCTAAAGATTTGATCAAATGTTATGTGAGGACGCCTAAAATGCACTACTCTAGACTTATCACTAGCTACAAGTCGGTGATAGAAAAACCATTTACATAGAATGCATAACTCACTTTTAATAAAATGTTGAGTTTCGGTGTGTTCATTGAAACGCATACGTTAAAACCAAATCATCCGCGAACGCTGTAGCGCATCCTGTAAGATTAATTTCAAAAAGGAGTTAAAATAAATTAAAAACAACAAAGGTCCCAAAACTGAGGCTTGGAGAACACCATATTTAAGATGGCCTGAAAGACTATTCACCTTATTAACTCTTACATTTTGCTACGGTCTCGATGGTAACTGATAAACCAATTTAACAACTTGCCTATAATTCCGATTGTCCGTAAAATGTCCGTAAAAACCGCTGAGCATTTCTGAGAGTTACTAGTAGCTAAATATATATTACTAAAGATGCAGGAGAGCTCCTTCAGTAGATTTTCCAGCTGTAAATCCAAATTGGTGATTATTGAGAAATTTAAATTTGTCAAGATAAGAGACCGATCTTCGCTTTATTAATTTTTCAAATAATTTGCAAAATGTACTCAATAAAGTAATTGCTATGTTGTTAAGCTTTAAAATATTTGGAAAAACTTTAAACTTAAATTAAAAAGAAACTTCAATACATCAACCACATTGTCTATACCGTCGGATCCTTTAGAGTATTTTTTAATTTCTTAATTTCGAATAGACTCTCAAAAGAATTGATTTCGTCGAAATAGCAAGAAGTACAATAGTTATAACTTAAAATTATTTAATGAGCTTTTATATTATAAATTATAATTAACGGAAATTAGCTCAAAATTTTTTATAACTATCTTTATTAAGTGTTTACCTTTTCGGTTCCATTCTCAAAAGAATAATAAAACAATTTTCCAAAAAAAACATTTTCTATACAAAATAAAAACGAAATCAAGGCTATCTAAAATGTAGCTATTTTTCTGTAGATATGTTAGCTACTAGAAAAAATATATTTTTTTTCTCCGATCATAGGAAAAAATATATCTTTCCGTTGTTTTTTCGAAACGAAAAGCTCATGATTCCAGTATGTTGTATTTGTTGCTAAGCAACAAGTAATAATAGTACGGGAATATTTTTTCTGGCCTAGGGCGGGAATATATTCCCGTATGGATTTTTAATTGTTTAACAGTTTAATTGCTGAATTAGCTGCTTCCACTATATCCGGCGGGGTACAAGATAAGGATAATTCGCTTTCACTGTCCATATCCCTTAAATTTCGTTCACACGTTTTTTATAAATCACATAGGTACACAAACTTGACACTTTTGAAAAAATAAAACAAAATGTATTTATGCCTTATGATGTCGTGGCTAACTAAGCAATACTTTTATATTATTTTCGAATTTTTACTTTGTTTTGATTTCTTAATATGATAATTAATGAATAATACTAAAAATTATTTTGGGTTTATATTAGTTTTAAAGTCCGATCGGAGAAAAATAGTATGTACAATTCGGAGGAAAAGTGCATTTCCGGACTCCCGTGGTTGCTTTCCTTCCAATTTCCACTATCGTCCGGGAATGCAGTACTTTTCCTCCTAATTATACAATATTCTATTGTTTTAGCTGGGCAACAAATTCTAACATCGTATCTACAGAAAAAAACACTTTACAAAATAAAATTTGACTTTAAAAAACGTAAATTGAAAATAATTGTTTCCATATTAAATAATATTGGAAATGTGTAAAAGCAAAAATCAAATTAGAAAAATGGATCGTATGAATTGCCAATATAAGCGTAATCGTTAATTTTGTTAATATAATTTGAACAGGATTTTATATGTAGCATTTCCAAAATTGATCCTTTCCTGAAATTTGGTTGTTTTTCTAAAATGTTAACATCTTCAAAAATAATGTTATGGTTGGTGTTTCTAATATCTTCCGAAAGTGCACTTATTTGATTCGAACTTCCCGTGGCACCACGTATATGTTGAAAAAATCGTTCTCGTAAAAACTGTTTTGTTTGTCCCGTGTAAATTGCGTTACAATCATTCCATTTTATTTGATTGACCACATTGGACTCGTTCTTTAATGGGATCGGATCTTTTAATTTTGAAAACAAAATATCATTTAAATTGGTAGCTGAACGACCAATAATTTTGAAATTACAATTTTTAAATAAATGTTTGACGGTATATGTTATGAAATGTAGTCAATACAATTTGTAATGCCGAAATAAATTGAACTTTAGTCAATTTAGTTTTTGAATTTTGTTTTATACTCCTCTAGTTTTCTTTCACAATGTTGGTAACACGTTTATTATCAACATTAGTGAATAAAGACGTAACATCCAAAGAAACTAAAAGGTAATTTTATGGAAGCGTGACATTCTGAATTTTTTGTTTAAAATATTCCGAATTTATAATATTAGAACTAGTATTACCAACACTAAATTTTAAGATATTACCCAAAAATGACGATAAACTATGTGTTGGACCATTAATTGAACTAATAATTGGTCTATATGGAAAACCAGGTTTGTGAATTTTTGGTAAACCATATAATTTTGGAATCACCGAATTATATTTAGGTGATCCACAATATAAATGCAGCAAAACGGAAGATAAGTGACCCATCTACATCAAATTTCTCTAATTCAAGTTCATCCAACAAAATTACAGAATTCTATGGTGTAAATAAATGATATCAGGGTATTGCTTATGGCCAAAGGATTCACGTGCAATCAAATACCAAAATCACCCAACACTATAAAAAAATTGTAATGGATTATGCTGCAAAAATTCAACAGGAAACAAGATCCGAATTGTTTAACAAGAAACTGAATAAAACTAGATCTAGTTTAACTTTTGATGAGTGGACTTCTATAAAAAAAAACCGTCGATTGTTAAATATAAATGTGCATTCCAATGAAAACATAAGGAATTTAAGCTTGATCCATATTCACGGTAGGGCTCCCGCCGAAAAGTGTATCGAGCTAATTAAAAATAAATTAAACGATTTATCTTTATTGCTTGAAAAGGACATTGTAAGTATAACCACCGATGGAGCATCGGTAATGAAAAGACTTGGGAGGTTGATTGAGCCAGAATATCAGCTTTGCCTTGCTAATGACATTCAGCTAGCAGTGCATGACGTGCACTATATGAATAGAAATTCTGAATTGGGTGTCATTGGCATTGACAAATTATTCGAAACTGCTGATACTTTTGACGAAGTAAAAGTGTTGCCCAGCAACAGTAGATGCCGAAAACGAATGCGAGGATAATGTAAATCCCGATGCAGACAACTTTGGAATTTCACATAACCATAATTTAGATTCAGAATTATCCGACCAATTTGAACATAATTCTATTATACATCTCCTGATAACAAAACTTCGAAAAGTAGTAAAACATTTTACAGCTTCTCCAACAAGAAATACCACGTCGGAAAAATATGTGAAAGCGATCTATGGGAAAGAATTGGAATTAACCTTAGATTCTAAAACGTGATGAAGTAGCCTGTTGATAATGCTCGAAGGGGTTTACAAAGTAAAGTCTAGTTTACAGATGGAAATCGTAAAACTAAACCTCACCAAATATTAACTTTGTGGAAATGATTGGATATTATTGGTGGAGATTATTAATGTGCGTGAGCCAATACAGCTAACGATAGAGGCTTTGTGCCGAAGAGATGCAAATCTTCTTACTGCGAACGGTGCTATTACCTTCGTGTTATCAAGACTGTAGAATATAAATAGTATTCTTTCAAATGAAAACGAAATGAAATCGAAACTAGAATTCCGAATTAACGAAAGGCGAACGGAGCCATCAGCTGTTCTTCAGTATTTACATACTGGTTCCTGCGATGTCAATAACGCAAGTTCCAAAAATAAAAAAACGCTTATGTCTGTGATTTACTAATTATTGACAAGATTAACAGATTCAGGAAAAAATATACAACCCCCAGATAACCATTCTGAGGAAGATATCTTAGAAGTACCGTCGGACGATAACCAACAACAAACTCAACTAACTATGAAACAGATGATGCAAATGCAATTGAAAAAGGAATCCGGCGTCTCTCTTAATTAAAAAAGATTCTTTAAATTTCTTGACCGTTATAAGAAGAGAAAAACACAGTTCGAAGATACCGGAGGTATCAGAGGAGAAATTTTGAATTTATTTTTAAATTCTTATTGACGATTCAACAAACCAGCGTAGAAGCTGAAAGAGCTTTTCTTCTTCAGGAAAAATCTGTACTAAAATTAGGCCACGCCTTGATGATGACACAATTGATAGTCTCTGCTTTTTAAGAGCCAAAACAGTAAAGTTATTAGATACTGAATTTTTGTATTATAATCTAATACATAATACTGTGGGCAAAAAATAGTAAGACTTTGTTCATAATTTTAAAATTCTTTATTTATTTCTCCAAATTTAATTCGCCCCCCTCAAAGGAATCCCCCCGGCCTCAATACACTTGTGCCAACGTTTTTTCCAATCCTCGAAACAGTTGTTAAAGTCAATTTCCGGAATAGCCTCCAATGCGCGTAGCGATTCACGTTTAATGTCTTCAATTGACTCAAAACGGTTTCCCCGGAGCGGTCGTTTGAGTTTGCTGAACAGCCAGAAGTCATACAGAGCTAAATCAGGCGAATACGGTGGTTGCGGAACGATATGGGTGGGATTTTTGACGAGAAAATCACGTAAAACCAATGTAGTATGAGAAGGCACATTATCGTGGTGCAAAAACCAAGAGTTGTCGATCCATAATTCCGGCCTCTTTTTACGAATAGCTTCGCGCAAATGACGCATAACTCTCTAATAGTATTCCTTGTTGACAGTTTGGCCGGTCGAAAGGAATTCGAAGTGCATCACAGCTCGATAATTGAAGAAAACTGTCAACACCACCTTGATTTTTGACTTGCTTTGCCGTGGGTTTTTCGGCTTCGCCTCACCTTTGGCACGCTATTCGGCCGATTGATCATCTGTTTCCGGGTCGTAAGCATAGATCCAAAACTCATCGCCAGTTATAATACGTTTCATAAAGCATTGTTTCACAGACGTCAACACGACGCTGTTTTTCCAAAAAATTGAGCGGTTTTGGAACCAGTCGTGCTTTCACTTTTCTTAGGCCCAAACGATCTTTCAAAATGATTTTCACTGATCCTTTCGATATTTCAATGATGCCAGTAAGGTCTCTGACTGTTAATCGTCGATTCTCGAGCAGCAATTCCTTGATTTTTTTAACGTGTTGATCATCAGTTGATGTTGATGGCCGTCCTAGACGTGGTTCGTCGTCAACACGTTCTCGACCCTCTTTGAATAATGTGTACCAATCAAAAACAGTTGCTCGCGACATACAATTGTCACCGAAGGCTTTTTGAAACATTCTGAACGTTTCGGCACCACAAAATTTATTCCACACACAAAATTTAATGAAACTTCTTTGTTGAATAATTTCACTCATTGTAAAAATCGCCGAATGCACTTTTTGTACTTCAGAAAGACAAGCGTATACTAAACACTAATGATTATTTTGATGTGACATTTGGCACAGATGTCACTGACAGTCATACCAACATAGAAAAAAATATTTCGATGAATGGTTTTCCGCGCGAAATTTAAAGTAAAAAGTCTTACTAGTTTTTGCCCACAGTATGTGTAATATCTATATTTGTAATATATAAATACGAGTATAATAGATATGTATATTTGTCCAGTTTTACTCCACATATAATTTTAGTGTTTTTATATTTTTAGCTTCCCGTTATAATTTGGACTGGAACGCTGTCAATTGATGCATTATAAAGATGCGCTGTACGGGGTAATTTATTGGTAAAAAGACACCCAAATCTTCTGTTGAGAGTGTTTTGTGTTTTCGAGTTTGTGCCAGTATATTGTTGTTCAGTTTAGTTGAATTTAGCTTCACAATAAAGAAATCTTTTAGCAAAAGATTTAATTTGTTTTGATTTAATGAAGCTGAGTTAATATTTTTATGGATTTCGTCAACAGATCTTTCTCATTACCACTCATATTAACCCCGATTTGTTTTCATAGCACAAGTGATTAGACCACGAATATCTTCGTGGTTAAATGGTAAGCCACTAATAACAATGCTGGAAAAATTTTGTTGTTGAATCGGTTTATCCATATCAGCTTCTAGTTGATGCAGTTTAAGCAATTTTTCCTTCAAAATTCACATTCTCGACTTAATTTCATCATTTTCATGTTATAACGATGTTACTATGTTCTTCCAGAGCTGAGAGCTTTCTTTCCATAAGTTTGAGCTAGATCATGACATCGGGCAAACATTCGTATTTCCAGAATCCGGCTTGATCATCGTCCATAATAGATTGGTTCGAGGTTGTTCTACAGTCTTCGCATCACCAATTCACCGATCGATTTGTGCTGCCTTGCATAAGATGATCAGAAATGCGAGCATATTAGACGCGGAGAGGTTTCTCGCACGGTCCCCCACATTTGACACCAGTAAATCTTCCCTTTGTAGTGTAGGAAGAGCAAGTATTGTACGTTGCAGACATAGTATACTTTACACTTCAAAATATCGGCGCGAATTTATATTTAATAATCAACTGTCCAATTTGTGTATAGAAAATCACAAAAAATTATAAGAAATTTTGAACTTAACTGAACTCTTTAAACTTTCCTAAAGTTTTTTATAAATGTATATCAAATAATTAAAGTTAATTCTAGTTTAGTAATATTTTTGTAATGATATGATTTTTGGTAAAACAACCTTGCTCATCGATAAAGAAAATGAACATGAGATTATTTGCAGGAACATATTAAATATTTACACTAATTTAGTAAAAGACATTCATATCAACGGTTGTATAAAAGAGAAGGAAATTCCGCATATGAAATAGTAAACTTCTAACGACCAATGACCCGACATCGTAGGGATGTCTATCAAAAAATTAGTATACTTTCGCATTAGCATGTCTTTAACATATTATTAGAAAACTAATCACATTTACGTAACCCTAAATAAACCTCAATATTTCAGGAAATTTATCAATTTAGAAACCTTTTTTTCCCCGTACCTATGATATTTACATTTTTAATGGTAATTTCATTAAATTGGTGGTAGTCAAAGCCTTTGAGAAAGTCATGATGGTTTTAAGAAAACAAAGTTTTGCAATTCAAATTCAATGATCATATAAGATATCCTTATTTCGAATAATTTAGAGATACGCCACTGCTACGCAATTTTCTATAGTTACGAATTTCAGATCTATTACCTATTTTAGGAGTCTAAACTAACTTAAGGATTTAAAATTTTTTTAAAAACCGAAGGGACAAATCTAGGGTGATGAATTTTCGAAAAAAAGAAGATAGTGATTGTGACGAAATGTTATTGCATTTTTAAGATGATAGCGAGCAGACCATCGGGGCCGAAAGAAAAATCTATTTACAGTTTGACAAACTTGATAATCACAGTATCGTAATTACAATGGACTTGAAAGAATTGTGTTTGGTGACAATTGATGACATGATTGTATTAAACAAATAATGATTAAAGTGGATTGTAATCTTTCCCTTTTTCTTACTTTCTCTAATAATAATAAAATCATCAAAAATTAGAACCGAGGCTGGTACTTAGATGTCACATCTAATGAAAAACGCATATGATTTAAAGGAAATACCAATCCTCGAACGGTTTGTGTCAAAATGTTATAAAACTTCGACCTTTAGTTTACAAGTCAAAGTTTTTATACAGGTTGGTTAAAAAGGACTGAAAGCAAAAATGAAAGGATATGAATTTTTTAATGAAATTAATTTTTTTCATTTAATATATTCTCCCTCAACATGAATACACTTATTCCAATGATCCTCCAATAATAGCTGTATTTCATGACACCCATTGATCCAGATCAGTTCAAATTTTATATGGAAAACTTGATCCAAATTTTGTTTTGGATCACAAGTTTTGAAATGAAATCTAGTAAGCGCCATAGCGTTGTTTCATAAAATTTGAACTGAACTGGATCAGATCAAGCATCAAGAAATACGGCTAATGTTGAACCATCTCTGTAATGATTTTCCGAAAGCTCCGCAAAATACGCTCCACGGCTGCAATAGCTTCTTCATTCGACGAAAAACGATTTCCACGAAGGAATTATTTCAGTTTTGAGAAGAGATAGTAATCGCTGGGAGCCAAATCTGCTGATACGGTGGGTGTTCCAGCAATTCGTGCTTTAATTCCTTCAATTTAGCGCCAAAAGACTCGTGTGAACACGTACATTGACGTGATAAACATAATTTTTTCCTTCAGTAAAGCGGGTCTTTTTTCTTGAATTTTTTTTTGCAACTGGTGCTAAAGGTTGCTATAGTATTCAGAATTAAGTCTTACCATTTTTAAAATAATCAATCAACAAAATCCCGTTTGCATCCCAAAAAACTGATGCCATGACCTTTTTTGCCGATCGTTCTGGCTTCACCTGTTTTGGAGCTGAACAACTAGCTTCAGTCCACTGTAAACGTTCTTGGCTCAATTTAGGATCATGGTGGTAGATCCCAGTCTCATCCATAGTTATAAATCTACGCATAAAATCGGTTTTATTCTTCTTAAAACAATTCAAATTACGCTGAAAAATTTGTTTTCGATTCAGTTTTTGTTGAATTGTTAACGAATGCGCCACCAGTTTTCCAAGCAGCTTATCCATACGTAATTCTCCATGTAAAATATGGAGTACTCGTTCGTTCAAAATGTCTATAATATCAGAAATTTCACGCTTAATCAAACTTGGTTCTTTACAAACAATATTATACATTTGCTCAATGATTTCTGGTGTTGTTGCACTTTTTGGACGTACACTACGTGGTTCATCTATAACGCTTGAACGACCACGTTTAAACTCTAAGACTCATCGATGCACAGTTGGAAACGAAGGAGCAGATTCCTTAAATACTTTTACTATTTTTGTATGAATTTCTGTTGCTGATAAACCTTCCAAAACAAAGAATTTTATCACTGCATGCCATTCGATTTTCTCTATTGTAAACGAATACACTTACACGTCAACTTCTAATGGCTTGTAAACAATAAGAAAATTTCCAGATAGAAATAAAAATTGGAAATGAAAGATGAAATATTAAAATGGCGTTTACATTTCGATTCCTCTACTGATTAATAGGTGTCGCTTTCAATACTTTTCAACCAACCTGGAAAAGTGAAACTTAAGTAAACGCAATAAATTTGGGAGTTGATGGAGGGCACTAATCTGAACAATAAATTGTATGACAGCACATATTCTATCTGTAACCGTTATTGGGATAATCAAAGTTCTACTATAAAATTAGTCATTTTGAATTTCACTCATAACTTAAAAACTATTACTCACAAATTACTTAAATAAATGATTTCTTATCGCAAATTAATTAATTTATCAAACACAGGGCCAATAATAAGGTAAATTTATAATAGGTACATTTTACATTAAAAAGATGTGAAGATTTTAAACTTTTTCTTAAAGAATGTATTATTAACTTAATCTTTTCAGATACACTTTTCGCGTCAGGTACACTTTTCCATCGAATACTATTATAACATTAAGCTTCAATAGTTGTATACGTAAAATGTGAGGTAAAGGATAAAAGGTAAAAGGTAAAGCGTAAAAGGTTCAAAATTACCACTTCTATTCATAATATTAACTCTCCTTCTAAATGATTTCACGATTTATTCACTAAACCAGCAGTATTATGAATAGTATCGCAAGCAGCTATTGTCCGATTTCTGGGGTTAATTAGTTTTACATAAATTTATGATTTTATATTTCCCTATAGGAGGATATAAATTTGGAAATCTTGCAGGTCATTCTTGGTTTAATCTGTGAACACCTCGATTTATCCATCGGTCGGCAAACAATATGTTTAAATACTCGGAAGCTGGACCACTATCGTGCAGGAAGCACATTCGATTTCTAGACTAGTGCATCATTTCGCAACATACACAGATCATCTGCAAAAGAACTTCTACTCGTATATGATGCACCATCAAGTCTCGCAGGTAGAAACACAAGACCAACTAAATAAGTATCAATAGGCCCTATCCACACACTTAGCGAAAATTTATGCTGGAAGTTATTTTGCTTTATTTCATGTGGGGTTTCCATACACCAAATTTGGCTATTTTAAAAATTCATGATTTCGCCTTTTGAGAAATTTGCCTAATCAGTAAAAAGCACCTCACCTATAAATTGAGGATATCCTTAATGTTTTCTTTCAATCCATTGACAAAACTGTAAGCGTTTCCGAAATTCGCGTGGTAATAGTTCCCGTACACGTTCAATATGGTAGGGGTATAATTGTTCTTCCCCTAAAATGTTCCATGTAAGCTTTTGACTCACGGTAAGTTTACTAGCTAATTTAATTTTTCATTTTCGTCTTGGATTGGGCTTTTTATTGAGAATAGCTTTCGCTAGCGCAGGCATTCTAATTGATGCCTTTCTTCTTGCCATACTTCCTCGTTTGAAGGCACCTGATTCTCATAGCCTCAGAAGGATGTTCATAAACAACAATATAGCAAATTGCTATTAAATTATGAATTACTTTATGTTAACATTAAAGAAAAATACTCAACACCACAAGGCTCACTTTAACACAGATGATTTAGTTGTTGTTACGTATAAAAAACTATTGAAGCTTGATACCTGATCAATACAACTAATACGAGGTATGCTTGAAAAGTTTCCGACCTCAACTTGAAGATGACAGGTACTCACCGAAGTATCAACCATTTTGGAAGCGCAGCTGAATTTAAATCATTGACGATAACTTCGCCCAAGTTCACAAAATGGTACTAGTCAAACGTCGTATTAGAGTTAGAGACATAAAAATGGCTATGTGTATGTCCAAAAATATGTTTGCCACATATTGAATCAAGATTTGGGCATAAAAAAAGCTGTGCGTGCGTTGTATGCTGCGTTTACTCACTTTGGCCTGAAACGTGTTCGAATGAACATTTCCAACGCTGTGTTGGTGCAGTTTCGGCACAATAAATCAGAGTTTTGGTGCAGGCTAATTATTGTTTATGAAACTTGGATATACCATTACACTTCAGAATTAAAAATACATGCAAAACAGTGACTGCCAAGAGAAAATCGGCCTAAAAAGGTAAAGGCAGTTGTTTCGGATGGGAAAGTGATAGCGACTGTTTTCTGGGACAGTCATGTAGTTATCTTAATATATTATCTACAAGAAGGGAAAATCATTACAGGAGCATACTACGCATCTTTACTTGACAAGCTGAAGGCAGAAATTGTGGAAAAACAGCCACGTTTGCAGAAAGAAAATCTGGCTCCACAAAGACAATGCACCGTTTCACACCACAACGGTTTCCATTGCAAAAATTCATGAAATACGGTTTGAAGTGCTTGACCAGCCTTATCACTCATCAGCGCTAGCCCCAAGTGACTTTTCTTTGTTCCCTAAGCTAAATGTTACGCTCGGAGGACAGAGATTTTCGACGAATGAGGAGGCCCTCATCTTCGTAAACTACTACATAATACAACTAATATTAGACGTGACTAATATTAGAGTAGAACACACACAGCGCCCTACATCGAATAACCAATAATCTTATATTGACTAATTTTACAAGCTCGTGTACAGATATTTATCTTAGCTATACAAACACTTATTGTAAAATAAAAAATTTACGACAAAAAAATGAAATTGCTCATATTTAAATTTAAGAAATGTTGTTGTACAAAAAAAATTGTTTTCCTTAACATTTCTTTGATCTACCATGAAAGTTGTTGAGTTTGCGTAAATTATTGTTGTCTAAATAAAAAAGACATAAAGTTAAAACAGCTTTGTACAATGTACACCCCCCCCCCCCTCTTACATAAAATAAGAAATAGCAACATAAAACATAAAAAATGTTTTAGTACTCCGTTGCCTAGTAACGCAAATTAAAAAATTGATTCGATATTCTTTGTAACATGATTAAATCTTGGACTCTTATACTTGTTATTACAAACTGAGAAGGACTCATTAAAATTGGCTTAACGATACGATTAAGATTTATGTATTTCATTTTAAGCCAATGCTTGTTTATGCAAGAGAGGATACAACGTTATTAAACAAAACATTTTACGAGGTTGCTATTTAGATTTATTAATTGGTATTTTAGCCGAACGATTTCATTTTTCGTACTCTCCATATAATCATGAATTTATTAGAGATAATCAACCAGAATTTCAGGAATTTATATTTGCAAAGAAAATATTTATAGAATAGAATGGATGGTTTCAACGTACTAGCAATATGGAGTTCCACACGATGGAAACTGTATTTTGAACGTTTGCCTGGTTTTTCTGGAATTAGTTGAACATAAGCTGGTTCTTCAATTTTGTTCCCTTTGTATGATATGGAAAATGATAGCGAGTTATTCCGTTTACAACATAAATATTTCATAAATTCCAGAACAAAATACTTTTTCTAATTAAAAAATATTATTAGCTCTTTTCATAATTAGCTTTACTAAGTTTTTGCACGATTTTATTAATAATTAGTCAAAGCTAAATGAAAATGTTCTACCTTTGTACGTGATTGTTATTTTTATAATAATCGACCAGAGGACTAAATTACACTATTCACGTGGTATCAGAGAGTTTAAAAGAAAAAATTCCTGGAAAATCTGTGTAACGTAGAACAAATGAAAATATTTTTTCACCGATTATATTAAAAAATAGTTTTATGTATGATTTTAATTAGTTACTAGACATACCATAGACCTAAATTATGAAGGTGTACTATTCCAACCAATATACGTTTCTGAAGAGTATGTCAAAATAATGGAAATAAATTAAAATGCATGGAAACGAATTATCAAACCACAACTTATTTTACTTTTCTCGTACTTCAAGTTATTATTTTTCAAATGAAATCTTAGTATAAATAAGCAATATTAAACATATATAAAAATATAATAAATACATCATTTTTCAGTATTCATTTGTGGCATAATTTTCCAGGATTTATAATATCAGCTTTCAATATTTCGGATTCGTTTATCATTGACTCTTTATAGTCTCGAATTTTACTTGCAGGGCCACATAAATTGGTCGCCACTCGCACCTATATGAAATTGTATCCGTTGTCGCATATATTACTGTCGCAGGCAATCCTCTCCTGCTGAAAAACCGCTTGGGCGAGTAAACATGCGTCAGTTTTGAGATTTCCAGCCAAATATAAATGAATGGTTTTGATCTACTATGCCAATCCCAGTGTGCGTGAAAGGGTTCATTGGTGTTGCCCTCTTGACTGGCAGGTTCCTCATGACCTGATTGGGTGAATGAGAATTGAGCATACAACAAATGATACACTAATTACTAAGTTTTTGAGCCAGCTTTCGAACAATGATGATCTAGAATGAATCTTGAGGCAGATGGGAAGGAAGGGTTGGCCCAGCATGAAGGTATGCCAGTTGAAGATTGAATAATATCATTCTACTTGATGGTTATGTATGTGGGATGATTGGGTGTCTTTGACTATAGTCATCCTCCTACACGCAGCAGGACATCGTCATCTAAATCAGGTGATAGAGAAGTTAGTTTTTCCTTCGAAATTGGTTTGATTTGAGAAGCTGAAATTCCTCTGCAAACTACAATTTTACATGTTGATTCTCTTGCCGCTCTATGTTCCACGGCTATGATTCTACTGTGTTGAATTGCAGTGTTCGTGACAATCGACTGCTTCGGCTGGAACGTTCAATTATCCGAGGATGATATGTGGTTTCATTCCGTTGTCGGCATTGTCTCCAATAGTTTTGGATTTTGGTTGCGACACCTAAAACTACAACTACTGCGCAAGCCGTCCACGAGTATACTGGAATAGATTGCATTTCATGGACTCAATGACGGTGTTTGGTAATGTTGCGAGAAGCAAGACGCCACATAGTTCCAAACAAGAAATGTAACTAGTCGTGAAAGAACTCACATCAACTGGGGCGTGATCTATAATTAACGATAAATCATGTTATTTTCCAGCTGCTCGGAGTCGTTTCGAATTGTAGACCAGACACGTACCGTTGAATGTGGCGGTGGATCATTCCATTCAACATCCAATAGCTACAGTTATTGAAACGATTTAACTGTTACGATAGGCTCAACCAGTCTAAAGGATCATACAGACGTGATGCTTCAGACTGGAGGCTTCGCTGCATGTGATTATTCGATTATGCTAGCTCATTTACTTGGAACTTAAATAAGACTGCCTTAAACTTAAACTACTTATAAAGGAGATTAGAA
This sequence comes from Nephrotoma guestfalica, assembly GCA_963691935.1. NCBI lineage: Eukaryota > Metazoa > Arthropoda > Insecta > Diptera > Tipulidae > Nephrotoma > Nephrotoma guestfalica. The sequence continues at coordinate 132,659,949 of OY829914.1, read as the reverse complement.
ATGAGTCAATTGCTAGCTTTTAATTAACCTAACAGGTAAACCTGACACGGACTATTCCCTTTGTAAAGCCACCAAAGGTTTAAAAAGGCCAAAAATGCAAGTACCACCCATGGTTGATGGAACCTCAGCTCGCAGCGAAAAGTAAAACGCTGATCTGTTTGCCGAAGACCTAGATATACATTAAAACCACCAACTGGACAAGCAGATAATGAATATTTAACACCTATATATAGGCCAAATAAATGAGATATCTATGCCTCCAGGTACTCTGAAAGGAAACAAACAAGAAGTAAAAACCCTCAAAGATAAAAAAGACCCTGAATACGACTTGATAACGGGGTAAATAAACAAAGCCCTAAACGAAAAAGTACTAAGGAAACTACAGCACAAAATCAATGCTATCTTTAGACTAGGTTATGTTCCGAGACAGTGGAAAATAGCAGAAATCATAATGATTGCAAAGCCTAATAAACCGCTAAATGACAAAAACATCATATAGACCTATTTCTCTGCTAACAACAACATCAAAGATTTACGAAAGACTGTCAAGAGTCACTAAAGCCAACTCTAGAGAACAAATATCTTGAGGAGGCGTTAGAAGAAAATAAAGTATGTTAAGCAATATTTTTAGACGTAGCCCAAGCATTTGATAAGGTTTGGCACCGTTGTCTAGGAAGCCCCAACGAGATTTACCAAAACAATATTTTTAATTGACATCAACGACCGTTACTTCCGGATGACACAGGAAGAGGAATACTCAAAACTATAGAAAATTTTAGCAGAGGTTCCACAAGGCAGTGTTCTGGGCTTTGTATTATACCTCCTGGATACAAATTATCTACCACACATAGTAGAACCTAGAATAGGAACGTTTGCTGATGACACAGCTGTTATGACCACTGATGCTAGTATTGTTGAGTCCACTGAATTTAAAATTCAGAAAAATACACTGGCTTATTGGAAGAAACTCCGAACTGACAACGCACAACAAACTGCTGTTGACTAAAAAAATCCTGAAACCTATCTGGACGTATGGGATTCAGCTTTGAGGGTGCGCAAAGGAAACTACAGTTAAGATCACACAAACATTTCAAAACAAAGTACTACGTAGCATTGTGAATGCTCCTTGGCACATTAGAAGTGACAATCTCCATCGAAACTTAAACATGGAATACGTCAGTGGTTAAATACAAAAATTTGCAAGGAGTCATGTACTGCGTTTGCAGCACCATGACAGCGAGGAGCTGCAGAACCTAGTGGATCGCACCAAGGGAGCGAAGTGCCTAAAAAGAAGAAAGACCTTAGAACTAGTGGTTCCCTGAGTCACTGAAGCCAAAGGAATGGCAGCGCTGGGATGAACCGATAGATTTCATCCCACAAGAATAAACTACTGAACTAATAATACAATTACTAGATAATCAGTAAGATTAGTTGTAATATTATACAGAAATAAAGATTTCTTAAAAAAAATTAATAAAATGAAATTGTAGACCAGATAAATAAAACTCAAAAATGATGTCAAATGATGGCAACTATTACGGTGATTATCTCCACGACATACATTATACTCCACGACATTTCGACGGTGGAGCCCCGGTGTGCAGTTTATGGAGGAAATGTCAGGTTTTGTATTTCATATTTTTTTGTTAGAAATAATTTTAATCGTCAGGAATATGTGCAATTTTAATATGAAAGGATATAGAACGATATCCTTTCATATTAAAATTGCACATGTTCCTAACGATTAAAATTATTTCTAACAAAAAAGTATGAAATACAAAACCTGACATTTCCTCCATAAACTGCACAACGGGGGCTCCATTTATAGATTTCATTGTTTATTTCATTGTTTAATTACACGAATCTCAGAGATTTGCTCCCATAGTGGTTTTACAGGCAAGATAGGGCTTACATTGTGAAATTGAAGTCGAATTGAAATTAACTCCATTTCAAAATATGCCGCAGGGCTCTCGAATAAAATTTTTGAATATTCACGCCCGTTCACGAATTTTATAAGAAAGTATGCCTTGGTAGATTATGGCAAACAACACGAGTCTCAGGTTGCTCCCACAGTAACCACATATGTTAGAAAGAGCTCTAATGTACAATTAAAAGCACCTATTCCCATTTCAAAATAAACCACAGGGCTCTCGCATATACATTTTGAGCATTCACTCTGTAGGTTCAAGAACACGTGCAAACATTCATGGGATTATCCGCGACTTTTTTACGACAGGATGCCGTTGACATATTTGGGTATTAGGAATTAGATGATTTAAATTTTACAACGTATGCCCTTTCAAACCTGTATTGCCATTATGGAAGCAAATCTCTGAGTTTCGTGTAATTTGCCATAAGTTACAACGACATCCTTTCATATAAAAATCGCTTATAGCGAGATTGGTCAAGAATTCTATAGAATAGTTTTGTGGCTTATTTCTGCATTAGGTGATTTTAATTAGTATAGACTGGCATGGAGCTATGCTATGTACAGATGATGATAAAATCGGTCCTATAATCGTACGTCCTCGAATTGGTCGACACTGGCGTAAAATTAAGGTCGGAAAAAGCAAACCGCGAAAGAGTTGGGAGAGCCTTGGCCCAAGAACAGATTTCAGTGATAACAAAAAAACAACAAAAAGTGTTTGTTCTACCAACAAAACTTATTTTTATATTGACACTTTTAAGAAATGTCTAAAACCTATATATTGTCGAAAAACTTAGTTTGGGTACTCGCATAAATTTCCGTCAAAAATTATTAAGGTGTTCCATTATATAAATGTGTACAGAAACTTCACACCGGTAAATGTATGTGGCAATAATGTCTGAAGATTTATTCCTCACAGATCTTCGTTGGTTATTAATCAAAACTTCGGTCAGCGGTAAGATTTGCGATTTTTTGTTAATCACTAGCCCCGATTGGTGATCAAGATTGAACTGCAGCGCAATGCTTTAAAAAAATATTGTGGGATATTCAACGGGATCATAGCATCTGGGCACTAGAGTCCCGATTGAGCAGCTCTGATAACAGTCGTGTAACAAACATTTTCTTCCGTTCTGGTTTGTTAGGTCGACTGTAGTACAAAACTTAAGCTTCGTGTGCGTTGGCCGCGAAATAGTAAAATAACAAAATGAAGGGCACATAACGGCCTTCTAATCTCGTACAGTTCATACATCAATTACCTTGATTACTGCATCACCTATCATAATTAAATTACTCAGGCCAAGCGAACGAAATGGCAGGTAACAGCTGGTCCAATTATTATTAGTCGCTTCTCCCAATTGCTCCAAAAGAATTATGTAGGTAATCAATGAAATCTGATTTAGATCTTACAAGAACCATCGTCACAAAAGAATCATTGCATTATTTCAAGGAAGACGTCGTAAATAATTGAATAACGAATCAGTGTGAATGTTGAAAAGGCTATAGAAAATCGAGCAATGAAGGTAGTTCAAAAACGAGCGACACCAAACATGTATAAAGAGAGGTGGGCAAACCTCTAATCTTAAATCGTTTTGCGAACAATAAGCGGTCAACATAAATATAATAAATCGCATCAAGCAGTACTGCCTGATACCCTACGAGCCGAATCAGGCGAAATAGTTGGTGTCATTTTAAAAGCAAAATGACCCAGTAAACACTCAGCTATCAAATCTTCCATTATCTATCATCAGTCGGTGATGATAATTTTAGCTGGAAATCTGTATATAAATTATAAAGTATTTAAAAGCTATACAAAGTAAAACAAATCACACCTATACATATCTATATTTAGATGAACCGTGAATATAAAATTAACGAGAAGATTATTCAATTAAGAATTAATTGGATTATTGGGAAAGTATCAATAACACAATTTTAAATTATAGGTCGTGGCAGAGATGGTGATATTGATTTACATCATGCTATTTTTCTGCTTCTCGTGTTATCAAAATATTAGCTAAATCCATTGGCAAATACCGACAATAAATTATCCTCCTTGCTTCTTAACACCAACTTAATTATTTCCTTCTTCGTTTACATTTTCGGATTATTGATTTTTTGTGCCTTTTTGCGTGGAAATGATTTTTTTTAATTAAAAGAAAATGTAAAATTGAAAAGAAGGAAATTAAAAATTCTAGAATTTGAGAAAAAGCTGTCTATTTAAAATATTTAAACAAGTCAGATTGATTAAGAATTTCTTATTTGCTTTTAAAATATTTATTTGAATATTTCAATTTTTGTTTTTAATTGAATTTTCAATTTACAATTTGTAAAGAAAATATGACAGTTCGCTTTATTTACATTAATCAAGCAATTATTATGACTATGGTGTTCAAAGACAAAACCAAATGTTTAAGTGAGATGACGATGGGGTGCTATTATATTTCTTTATTTACATAACTCGTTTGCGTTTTAATCATTTATGTAGCTTTGTTTGAATAGACGATATGATAAAAGAAGCAATTTATGGGGCTAAGTTAAAAGGAAACTTGGCCACCAGAAACCTAACATCAACATTGAAATGACTCGACCACCTTCACCAGTCCACCATAAGGCTCCTGATGAAGATAGAATTACATGCGAAATGATAAAAAATCGAAGAGATACAAACGGTTTTAGATAACGTAGTTGCAACAAATTTATCGATATGTAGCAAGTGAACCGGAACGAATACCTAGGGATCTTTACGAGTTTGACACGTTGATGTGCAAATTATAGATGACCGATTCAACTTGCAAGTTGAAAATCTTTGAAATAACATTACTTCTAATGTAAAGTAAATTAAAAAAAATTTTAATTTATCTTTAGAACACGCCATTCGTCAGCTTAACATGACCCAGCCTAGTACGAGACTTATATGTACATTTTGAGTCGCAACATAATTTTCCTAAAAGAAACTCCACTTCAACAGTGGGCCTTCAAATGTATAGTTTCCATAAGAAGACAACTATGCGTAAAATTTATTCCTGGAGACACGCAATGTCAGGAAGCAAAAGACTTTTAATATTTGGAATCGGTAGTAACGGAGCAAAATTCAGTTTTTGCAGATATAACATCAAGAATCGTAGCTGGATAAATATTATTTCACGCAAACTTTAAAATCTTTCCGCATCACTGCCTTAAAAAGCGCCTTAAAAGGCAGTGATCATCTTCGGAATCAAATTAACGACGGTGACAGTAAGAGTCATGCACAAACATATTTTACTGAGCGTTATTTTGAAAGTATCTCGAAAAATTAGAAATAGTTGGATTCATAAAATTAAACAAACGTATGTTGTATACGAATACAAAACCGGACCACCAAGCAGCCCCGACCGTCAGCTCCAACGAATGTAGGAACAAACGGCGGACCCCTACACTGTGGATGGGTGAAGCTTAACGGGTTTTCGTGTCTGGCATCCCCATGTTACAAACCGAAATATTTGGAAAAATATTCTTCACTCAACGATCATTGCTAAATTTTGAGATTTTTGCAAGACGTTTTGAGGTTATAAAATTAGTTTTTCAGATGGTGTCTGTCCGTCGGTCTACTGGTCTGTATGCTCTCTACAGCCCTGATAAATTGGAAAATTTCAATTTCTCACCCACCGAAAGGCAGACTCAAAACTACAAACGAAAAATTTATTAAGAGATCCCCATGTTTTTCTGTTGCAATCGGTTCACCGGAAGCCGCCTTCATAAAAGCTGTTTTGTTTTTTGGAAATATTTTGAAAAATATGTAAATTTTAGGAAAAAAGATTAAAACAAAAAGATTATAAATTAAATATCAGTCAAAATTATTTAGTTCAGATCATTTCGTATTAATTTCTATTTGATCGGTAACTTTTGACATTACTTTATTTTCGTTTGTTTAATTTTGTTTAAAGTTTCGGCGATTAATTTTTAAAATTAATAAAAATATTTTTTAGTTGGCCTGTGAGTGACGAGCTGTGGTAGCGATGCTCTCCGCTACAAAATCCAAAAGGAATAGACCGAAGAATTTTTAATTTTTTGTCTTCATGCCTAATATAATTATTGCATAAAAACATTCGAAACTGGTTTTGCAAGTTATTACGTTTATAGTTGTGCGGCGCCACAATATTTCGGTACACCCTATGTATAAATCCCTTATATAAATCGTTTCGTTATACATCAAGCATCTTGACCTTCAAAGGAGTATAAAATGAATCAGCTCTATTTGATGAGTTATCGAAAACTCTAGGATTTCAACATAGAAGTACTACAGCATGCAAACCAGCGTGCATCGGTTTAATTGCGATGGTAGCTACCCTCAACAAGACAGTTGACAAGGTCATTCTACAAATCTTATTCGGTCTACAACAGCTGAACTTGTATATGTGGACAGAATTTGTGACTCCCTGCAGATTTCAACCAAGCAAGCATACTAGTCAATCCGAATTTGTTACACAGTTACGTAATCAATTCAACGAAATTCACCCCTAAATGACCTCCAAACATGAAAAGGAAGAAGTATTCTTATTCAAAGATTTATCAACGTGTGAATTTGTTTTAGTTAAAACAGACGCTATTCAAGTCATTATCCAACTTCCGTACGAGGGACGAAGCGAAATTTATTTCACCCTCGTGATTCGCCAAAGGCGTCGAATCTTCATTATCGATAAATTGGCTTAAATCTTGTTTCATTGAAGAACCGCAAACAGACTATTACACAGGGTTATAAATGGAGAAACAAACCAAATTAAACGCGACTCCGTTATAACACTCAACACAGCTCAGCACTATTCCAATATTGGTCATTAACCACAACACCACCCAAACGAAAGACATTCTCATCGTGTGTCAACGATAGGGTAGCCAGACGTACCTCTTTATGGGATATTATTGCCATGTCCTTACAATCAATTGGCAAAATACTGTACTGAACGGGTACTGAAAAATATCTTAAAATCACTAACATTTAATTTTTTTTGCTTTTGTAGTCTGTACTGTACTATTAAATGTATACCTCTTTTTTCGTTGTTTTTTTCTGTTGAAATAATCGAACTTTGAAAAACAAATAATTTTATTTAAAAATTAAAAAGGAGCTTCATTAAACTTATTAGCGATGGTGCAGACCAGGTTTAGATGATGCGGCTTACTAAAAATGTTCGCCTCAATAGAGGCCAAAAAATACTTCAAGTTGGAATCGGATTTGTAGGTCGAAAAATCCGCGGCATATTAGAGCGATGCGGCTTAAAACAGAAAAATGGAGAGGTGTAATTGTTGTGGCCGACACCCGACTTTCTTTTGGGACAGCTATACTTATATCTCGAATACACCACACTTAGTTTTTATAGCGAAAAATTTAACCTACCGGATTTATGATAAAAATTGTCTTGTATTTGCAGTGCTCTAAATCTGCACCGTCCAAATTAGCCCGCCTCAATGAAACCCATACTATAATTTATTACAACAAATCCCGATTTCATTACAGTTACCGTTTTCGAGGAACGAGTAGTCGGTTTAGCTTATAATTAAACCTGTCACGCCAAAATTGTAACTTTTGATGTAGCTATGATATCGGGATGGTTCTTGGATCAGAATTTATTACAAATTAATTACATTGAATAAGTTAAGTCAAGACCACCGCTATAACTTGCCTAAGGGTAAATTTCACCCCAAAACGATTATACATTTCAAAAACGTCAATTTAACCAACTTTAATAATTTTTTTTACACCAGGTTTTGGACAAAAGTTGCAAGAAGTTTTGTCGAGAGAAGGTCAGCCTTACGCAGGTGTGTAATAAATTATTTTTGTGTCAGGTTACACGGAATTGGCTTCGAACGGTAAAGGTTTGAAATTTTTAATTTAAAGCTCGATTTTGCAAAATGTATTATTTTATTACACCAGACCTCCACCAGATATTGAGTCAAATGTTACTGCTTTTACATTGTGATGGGCAGGTGAACGTTATCCAAATGTGTAATAACTTATTTCAGCTTACACGGAATTTACTCCAAACGGTAAAGTTGAAGTAAAACTTCAACTACACATTTGAAGACTTTACCGTTTGGAGCCAATTGCGTTAACCTGACAAAAATAATTTATTACACACCTGGATAAGATTGACATGACCTCCACTAGGTCCATGGAGTAACATTTGACTAAACATCTGGCGCCGGCCTGGTGTAACAAATTATTTGTTGTGTATATCAGCTACATCAAAAGTTACAATTTTGGCGGTGCAGATTTAATTATAAGGTAAACCGACCACTTGTTGCTCGAAAACGGTAACTGTAATAAAATCGGGATTTGTTGTAATAAATTGTAATAAAAGTGTAACAAATTATAGTATGGGTTTCATTGAGGCGAACTAATTTGCCGGTGCAGGTGTAGAGCACTAGTATTTGCAGAAATGTCATGGCAAAAATTGGAAAGCACCTACGGAAGCTGTCTGTATGGATGCCGAATTTTAGTGAAATATTTTTTTTATCAAAACTCGTCATTTCCGAAAAAATTTAAAATTCGATCTGACTTAATTTTGTTTGGAATGTAATTTACAATCATTTTATTTTAATCGATTTTTCATAAATGTTTTATACCTTTATAACTAATATATACTTTTATAAAATATTTGCAAAAAACGAAAAAGCTACTCCAATGATAGCTGCCACTTTCCATAGACCCAAAAAATCACTAGGATCTTCCGGAAAAATGGAAAAGGTTTAAGTAATAAGTTTAACCTGGATCAGTCAATTCGGCTGAGATGTAGAGAGAGCACGTACAGTTAGTAAACAAAACTCGAGGTCAAAAGTTTTCATTATTACTATACAATCGTCCTTTTCTCTTAGATTTTAGAAAAATTGAACTAAACCAATATTCCTGAACTAATATGCAAATTTAATTTAGAATATTTTAGGGCTTAGTCGATTGTCGCATAATTGAGATACTTTTCAAAATAGTTGCAGAAAGCTACTGTGAAAGGTTCCACTTCCGATAGACCGATTTTCGCTAAATATCACCGGGCTTTCCAAATTTATATAAAAAGCTTAACTATGAAGTTTCATTCTGATCATTCAATCCAGTATAGAGGCCGAATTTTAGTACGAACATTTCTAAATATTTTGCAAAAACTGAGAAAGTTCATACGGAAGCTGTGACTAGCAGTAAACCGATTTCGACCAAAACTCATTGGAAATTTCATGCCAATCAATCAATTCGCCTGAGCTGTACAGGGCTGCATTTTTCTTAAAAACATTTTTTCTAATCGTTTTTCTCGTAAATGTTATATTCAATATACAGGGTGGGCCAAATAATTTGTTTTTGAACTAGCGGTTATTTTGAGTATGATAAGGGTTATGTCACTTCTGATTTGACAGAAAGTTAGTTTTATACTTCCGCTGAACGAAAATGGTTGTGACTTGAAGACAAAAAAATCATCTTTTCGTAACATAAAAGAAAAAAGCTCCTATGGGAACTTTCACATCTAGTGAACGGATTTCGTGAACGGATTGGGCTGTAGAGAGGACACAGGTGATTAGTCTGCACAGAATAACACACATACACATAGAGATTTTTTTAAAAGTCACTTTTTTTACTTCGGCGACATAGCGGAAGACAAATCAGCAAAAATCTCGAGGTCCAAAAATTTCATTTAACTTCAAAAATGTACAATAAGTTATTACGTAATACATCGATGTTAGTCTGCATGACCAAATTGCAGAATTCATAAAATTAATTATATGCCTAAAATTAATATTTTCAAAACTGCAATTTGGTCATGCGGACTAACGTCGATGTATTACGTGGTATTGTGTCTAGAGGCTGACCTTGCTTCTAGCGTAAGACGGCAGTATAAAATGTCCAACTAGTATTCCAATAAGAAATTATGAAAAAGAATAAACGAGCTCAGTCATTATAGAAATGTTTGGGTTGATCAGTCAATCTATTAAAGAAGGCTACCGGCTACAATGAATTTTAGAAAAATATAATTTTTTAAATCGAACAATGGAAGTGTCTAGCCCATGTAGGCCTCACTAAAAAATAGTAGGACTCACACGTATTATGGCCTGAAATGTAGATACTCGTATCCCAATGTTTAGTGAGGCAAACATTGTATGTCTACTGTTGTTAATCTGTAGGTACTTTAATTAACAATTACAACAACAATTTATTGTTTCGTCCTATTCTCATGTGTTTTTGTCGTCAAGGTATGAAGTTAAATAAATTAAGGAATGTGATATTTACTTATTTATTAAAATTAATTATATTAGACAAAAACCCAAAATAACCAAGATATTTCATCTAGCCCAAATGAAATTCTCCAATTGAAACATCTCAAATGTAAACCTACATAGGCTGGATACACCCAGTGATTATTTGTTAAGGCTGCGTACCAATAGTTGAGAAAAAGTCAATTTCTCGGTAAATTTCATTATATTTCAAAAACTATGGCAAACTTATCGAAACATCTGTCCAAAAGCCGATTTTTACCTTTAGTAAACGATTTAAACGACTATTATTACGCAGACCAAGACCAACTAATACGAATTGCTAGAAGCGCAGAAAACCCAACAGAATTCTGGTACATGTTGAAAAATCATCAATCAATTCAATGCCATAACATGGATGAGTATGGTGTGCTATTTGCAATACCACACTCAAATGGCAACAGCTAATAAATATCATTCCAATGATATATGCCTGGAGGAAAGAACGAAATCAATTTCACGTTACAGCAACTGAAGGCGTGCTTTCATTACAATAATCCCAACTTTCTTTTTGCTGTATTATATTCCAATTTTGAACATTTGATCTTAATTTTAGAATACCCAATTAAGGAATTTTGATCTGGTCACCTTAGTCAACGAACAACTCGAGGACGAGTCGCTTGATCAACAAGCCTACTTGTTTTCTATGATGTGTATCGTTCACAACAATCACTGGGTGTAGGATAATGGGGGTAGGTATTCAACCCTGTTTGTGATTGTCACATATTGAATCAAGATTTAGGCATGAAAAAGCTGCCCGCGCATTGAATGGACATTTCCCACGCTCTGCTGGTGCAGATTAGGCACACAGTCAAAACAGCAGTCTGCCAAGGGGGAACCGTTTCCAAAAAATGCAAAGGCTGTTCCTTCGGCTGGAAAATAATTGTGACTCTTTTCTGGGACAGTCATGGAGTTATCTTAACAAATTATGAAGGCGGAAAAACGACCACATTTCCAGAACAAAATAGTCGTTCTCCATCAAGATAAAGCACCGTCTCACACCTCAGCGGTTGCCATCGCGAAAATCCACGAATTATTGTTAGTACTGCTTGATCAGCCTCCTTACTCACCAGATCTAGCGCCAAGCGGCTTTTTTTCTATCCCTGAACTAAAAGTTGTGCTCGGAGAACAGAGTTTTTCGTCGAATCTCACCTTCGTAAACAACTTTTTTTGCAGAGAAAGACATCGAGTACTATTTGGACGGGTTGAAGAGATGGAAGATCGCTGGGAGAAGTGTATAGACTTACAAGGAGACCATTTCGAGACATAAACATATATTTGAAGAAAAATGTCTTGTACCTTTGTTAGGTCGGAAACTTTTCAGACACTTTCGTCTGTAACAAAAAAATTGGCCGTCACTTCTTTGTCAACCATTGTGGAATACACATATACAATCTGCATAAAGCTTCTGTAGTATAAAGGGTATGATTGGAACACATTTTATGTGGATTAACCTAAAATTAAAGTTCTCGAGACAATCAAGTACAGATAAGTATAAATTGAATTTTATAATTTATTTACATTAATTAATAGTGTTTTATATTTTTTCGGTAATCAAGGGAATTACACAGTAGCAACAGGTATGTATTAAACTAACTGATACATGTAGGATGTGTTGGTTTTAAATTTTGATATTTGTTTTTAAGGTTGAGAATTTTTATAAAGACGAGTATATTGATATGAGTATTTTGAAAATGCAAGTCGGATGGACGGAAGAGAATATAACTTTATCATTAAAAGTGAAAATACTGTTGTTTCTGGTACATATTATGCTAAGGACCGAGTAAAACACTCTGAAATATAATGTCCATTTCTCAATAAATCATTTTCATAATTGTTTGTAGAAATTATAATTCTCGAGTGTCTCGTTCAACATGAACGTAAATGAAATGAATCAAAAACATCAATCAGCATTATGAAGATTATTCATCTGCAAGAAATGAACGCGGTCTAGTATGTTCATATCATTCCAGCACACTTACAGAGTATATGAAAAATTCAATCTACTTAAGCAAACAAAAATAAAAATCTCGTGTTCCTAATTACCATCTCATTTTTGCCTCTAAACAGAATTTTCTTAGTTTCAAGTACGAGTATGTCGTAAGTTCTTGCTTGTATGGTTTATTCCTATTTGTTTAATTTGATGTATTAACTGCTGACACGAACGTTTAAATTTTTGTTTTGTTAAGATGACAAAGCACAATACAAAAACAAAATCTAATTATGTAAATTAAATTAACAAACAAAAAGTTGCTGTTAAGTGAAAATACTTTATTTCGTCGTCATACACGAGTATAAAAGAGATTGGCTACAATAAGAAAATGTATGTTTATCGTTTTATCTTTCAAGAAGTTTAACATGAAAAATGTTTTACTTTCGGAAGTTTAGGCAATTACTGTTACAAAATTAAATACAATTAACTATGTGAATTACATTAGTTTTACGAATATTTTGTAGCGTGATTTTCCTTTCGCTACATATCGTTCTCCTTTACATAACAACATAAATCTCTGTAACAATCATCGATTCATTATTTCATTACATGCGAGTATTTATCCTGTGTATTGGGACATTGAAATTTATTCCCTCTTGTCGTTCGACAATTAACGCCTTTCCAGTGGTATACAGTAAAAACAAGCGATATTTGAAGTGAAAACAAATTTTATGTCATTAGAGACGAATACATAGAGCTGAGTAAAAGTCCTACAGAATGGAGACAGCTTTTTTATCTGTTCGTGCTTTAGTTAATTATAAGAAATAATTTTAATTAATGAACTTCAAGGGTAATGTATTCATTGTGCGATGCTCCCTATAAAGAAAATTTAAATCCATATAGCCTTTAATGTAACTTGCCCGAATTTATGAGTCTAATTTATTATTACTTTTTTGTGACTTGTTTGGGTTTCGAATTGCTGATTATGTCATTATGCGATGTGAGACGGGATGCCATTATTATGTGTTGTTGAGTAATTTCGAACAAGATTTATGTATGAAAACTTATGTAATTTGCGGCCCGAACATAAATCAGCATGATATTAATTTGGGAAAATAAATTGATTTATGTATGTCCACTTAAAAAAATCTGCGGAATATTGCTTCATACAATGTTTAGAAAAATAGAACTCTGATTAAAACATTACATAAAATTAAGTATTTCGGGAAGGAGGTGAGAATACGCAATTTTTCAAGTAGACTTTTTACCTTTCCAATTTTAAAATAAATAACGCATTACACCGTCCATTTCTTTTGCGAAAAGGGGTCTTAAATATTAATAAGCCGGTTGATAATCGATTCACCCAAGATGATTTTTTTTTGTTTTTCCTCATATCGATTTGCTGGCCAACAAACAATGGCATCTTACCTCATCGAATCTAAACCCTGTCGATTTCACTACTAGAAAGAAAATAAGTTTTGATTTAATGATCCTGACTTCCTTAGAAATATGATTACCTTCCCGAACCCAATGTCGAAACATAAAGTGAAAGATGGCAAAATGGTTTCGGAGTTTTATGTGTCTGCGGCTCTCTCTAATCTCAGGATTAGAACCCCATAAATGCATTACGAGCATGACTAGATATAAAGAATTTGATGATGTCGAGGCTTTTATATTTCGAAGGATTCAAGAAACCACATCAGAAATTAAGTTAATGGTTTTAGCTTCAGACATTTAGCTTCAAATTTTCAAATTTTAAATTGAGTCTTGCCGCCATTTAGAAGAACTATTAGTGGCAAAGTCGACTGGAGCATACCGTAAACATCCCCTTATACGACAAAATAATGAACAACAATTCATCCAATCTAGTTGGAACAAAGCAGTAATATCGCAAATTTTGCACTCAGTATTTTATCCATGCTTGGCTTGGGAATAATAAACGGTTGCGGTACCTATATTTTGCGTTTTGTATTGTTTGAAGCTAGAAAAATCAAATTAATACTGATTTACGAGTACCTAACTCTCACCCCCTTGACTCTTGAAACAATGCGTCGCCAGCGTTGCGAAAAAGGATGGCTAAATTTGCACTTGAACTAATAGTTGAAGCACAATGAAACAATCCAACGTTTACTCTAAAGACGGTACGTGCTGGATCTAGTACCCCTCCGGAAGTGGCTGCGAAAAGGCCACGCACTTTCGCGAAAATTGTTTCAAGTTCGAAAGGAAAATAATTCTGCATTCGAGAGAGCAATCCGGACATTTCACTTGATGGCGAAAAACTGCGGCTCTTCCGAGCGGAACTGGATCGCCCTGTTCTGGTATCGGCGACATCGTCCAGCTACGTGACCGGTTGTTGATCGGCTTTTGTGCTACTAGGTAGCAATAGTCGTCGATACCATCATCTCAAAATGCAGCAATGATGAGACGTATATATCTGATTTTGTACCAAAATTGATAGCGCGAGCTGGCGAGGTGAGCAATAGTTTTATGTATAATATACAATTTTATATTTGTATTGTATTTTTTCTCTCAATGTGTCTGTGCATTCCTTATGTCAATTTTACGATCGCAAGTACCAAAATTAATAATTTCGGATGAACCGGTTGAATAGGTATGATGCTGACGTGTACCTCGCCTCTTCTATTCGCTTGCTTTTGACCAGTGGAACCGATTGTGTACTATGTGATTTTGATTTTTCTTGTTCAGAGGTTGACAAAATTTGGTCTTGTTCAGAGGTTGACAAAATCAGAGATATCTGAGATGGTTACGGGCCTCCTGACAACCCAAACAGAATTATTACTAGCATTCGTCTAATGAATCCGAATTTCTGAATGAGGGAATAGAGGCTTGTCCATTACAAATGTGAAACTAACCACTAATCGTTTTTTTCTTACTGGCTTGACTGGAAGTCCTTCGCATACATAACTGGGACCGGAACCGTTTTGCAATACGTATACTGAAGAAGATCCATATTAGGATTAATTCAGGGTCGTATATATTTTTATTACTTACTTTTTTTAGTTGGCAATCAAATGACTTCCATACTTGCTTTTAAACAGATCTGGTATCATAGCCACTTTTTTGCTTAGGTTGCAGTTTGCTGTATCGCATACAGATATCTCTCAATGTCAAAACTAGTGCTTGCATTTTTAGTTCTCATATAATATCAGTGCAATTCTCTTCCATGAATGTAGCTCTGTTAACGCTACGGCTGTGCTTGTCATCCTTGATTTTTCGATTTTATTCAAAACTCTGGTCGCAGCATCAGATTATCTCCTCATTACTCTCTTTCACCTACACCTTCAGAAGAGTTCTCTAACCTTGTTAAATGGAACAGGAATAAGCAGTTATCCTTGATGATAGGCTGCGAGTATACCGCTTATCGTTGTCTCTGCCTAACTATCTAAGTAGGTCAGAGGTTCAAATTCTAAATAATGTGTGACACAACTTTTATGAATTCTATAAGGAATGAATCAATTGATATTAGTTTGTGCTCTATGTCAATTATTGATTTAGTATTCAACTGAAAAGTAACTGGTATTCTTCCTTTGTTTATGTTAAAAGCAATACACCTGAGTTCGGAGAACACCTTCTTTTCGAAGAAATATTCAGCAAATTATACACTGGAATTACTGTATTTTCACTGGAATTAAAACATGTTTCAAATACAATCGTAGATGAAAGTGAAACGACGCAAAAACACAGCGGAGTTTTTACGTATGTCATTTCACGATCTTCATTTATTAGATCTTGAAAATCTGTTCATGAAAATATCGTACTTCAATGTTAACATAGGTCATTTCGGGATTTCTAATTATTTCGAAAATAGTCAAAAGATTTAAGATGCAACACAAAAAGTCTTGATCTGTTTGGCAATAAACTTGATTAAAATTTCATGGCCGATCAATCGTCACGTTGGCGAACAAATATTTAGAATATTATGTATTGGAAGCGCGTACTTCCACTTTTAGAAAACTTTGTTCAAATTCAAATGTAGATTAAAGCGAAACGACACAATTTCGTTTCGGGATCTCCAACTAATTCGAAAATGATCAAATATTTTAAGATTGAAGACAAAAAAATTTGGGTCTTAAATATCAGTAAGGCGTTGAACAATTTCATTAAAACATCACTTTGACTCTGAAATATTGAGCAAATTATATATTGGAAGCGAAATATTTTTACTGGAAGTAAAACATGTTTCAAATTCAAATGAAAATTAAAACGAAATGACGCAATAACGTAGTAAAATGTATTCGTAGGTTGGTCTGACCGAATTTTGACAACAAAATCGAATGTTATTGATATAATTGAATCAAGCCTCTAACTCCAGAAAATCCTGTTAATTGCAGCCTAAATGTTTGAGTTGTGATGTGCTTTGTGTTGCAGGCACATAGTAACTCTAAATTATTTATTACATCGAATTTAAATTATATTATTGGGGTGCAAATAAGTTTTGAGATTTTTTTATAACTTGGAACCTTTATTCAAAGAAATTGGTATAATGTATTTTATTCAAAGTATTCTCCATCGTAGCTACGACTTTTTCTCATCTTCAGGCCATAATCGACCCAATTTATGGCTTTTTCGTAAGCAGTGAAGTGCTGCTGGACCAGGCCAGGAGTCATAGAGCAGAACAAGTGGTAGTGGGGAGAAGCGATGTCTAGTGAATACGGCGATTGGATAGGACATCCCATTGAGGCGCCTCCAAAGTTTTTTTGATGGAAAGATCATTTGATCATGAATATTCGGTTTGACGATTGAAGTTGATGCGCCGGGCTTACCACGGATTTTCAGCACTTTGGGTTCTCTTAGTGGATCCTCTTTTCACCCCCCGCCACGATACGATGCAAAAAACCTTCCGTCTTTGGAGTTCTTCGCACGTGGAAAAACGGAATGCGGCGTCTCTTGGCTTGAGCTCATACGGTACCCAATTTCCATGTTTTTGCACTATACGCATGACCTTGGGACGGGATTGAGTCGCTTGTTGAGTCACTCCCAAAGTTTCAACGAACTCCTCATGAGTTTGGCATGAACCTTGGTCCAGTAACCCCTCCAACTCAACGTCTTCAAACTTTACTGGTCCCCCTTCGTGTTCTTTGTCACTGGTATCAACATCGTTTATTGATGGGGCATGTTCCTCATATGATTCACAAAGCAATCGATGTCCATCAGCTGCAAATTTCTTCAAATTAAAACAAGAAATCAGCGCTTCCCGCAAATTTTGTTTTGTTGGCACAACGGCTGACATGGTTAGACCACAAAAAACTTAGTTGTTTACACTTCAGCGAAATGACACATACTGATTTTTCGAGCCCGAGAAAATTGTTATAATTTTTTTACGAGCTGTTTAGCAAAATTTTACATTATATGTATTAGTTAGTTAACCTTGTATAAGACGAAATTTCAAGATTTAGGTTATACATTTAATTTAATTTCAAAAGACCGTTAAATATTATTTTAGAAAATTTAATAAACATAACAAAGATATATCAAACATATCAATAATTAAAAAATGTAAAAACAAATTTTGAAGATTTTAAGTGCTGTCGTTACTACATAAATTTCAAACCCACTGTACTAAAGCCTATCAAAAATACCGTTTACAAACCATCCAGAGCCTTATTTTACCTTACATAGCAATCTGCATAGTGCAATAGACGAAAGCTTTCTTATTTCGACAAGATACCTAAATATCGATAAGGATGAACAGTATGATTCATCATTTTTAATTAATCAGTTTCATTAATTTTAACTATAACGAAAATTTCCAAATACATATTCATAGCCACATACGTATTGCAATCGATTAAAGCTATCCAACTTAGCGAAAATACGCCACATGTCTATGCGGCTCGTCAGGGGTCGCTACACATTGGTCTGATAATTTTATCATAATTAGGACGAAAAATTCCGCAAATGGAAATACTGTAGAGTGAGTTGTGTAAATTTTGCCATATAGCCAAATACATAATGCAATAGATTCAAGATTGTCAGGGTGCTCCATTTCGGCCCGTTGATTTTAGCATAATTAGAAAGATAAAGTTAGAAAATGGTATTTTTGTGGAGCGAATCCTTCAAATTTTGACACGTAGCCGCATACATAATGCAATAGACTGAAACTTTATAATTTCGCAAAAATACGTCATGTGCGAAGTCGGAAAATGGAAAATGTGGCTATGTGCTAACATCTCTAGGATTCGCTCCACAGAATTTGCATTTTCGGATTTTTTTATTCTAATTATGATTAAATGAACGGGTCAAAATGGAGCACTCTGACGATTCGCATAGACATGTGGAATGAACGGCTTTAATCTATTGCACTATGTACATATATAGCTATGTGCAAAAATCGTATATACAATATTTATTTATTTATTTATTTAAAGAATCTATTCTGTAATTTACATGTATGATTTCAGATTTTAATAAAACAAAAATATTAAAAAATCAAATAAAGATAAAGGTCTTTACAAGGTCAACACAAAAATTTATATCAAATTTAAAAATAAATCTTAAGGATATTTTTGAACTTGTCCTTGATAAATTAAAGTCAAATAGGTCGACCACGATGTTGAAAGATTTAGACGACCTATTAATGAGGTTATTTTCTCCATAGTTTGTGGAATGGTGTTCTAGTGCTAAAAACTCATGGTTTCGAAATGTTCTGCAATGCACATGAATTGATATGGTTTCCAAAATATATGCTGAATCAATGTGACCAAGCAAAACGTTACCAATGAAAGCCGCACATAAGAGAAGCCGTCTATTTTCAAGCGTGCAGATTTTGTAATCCGTGCATCTTGTTGAGTAAGGAGGTAACCGAGCCACATTTTCATGGAATGGCAAATTGTGGCCGTAATTCTGAATCGAATGCTTTCAATTCTTTTAATGTGTACAGCATAGTATGGATTCCAGACCGGTACAGCGTATTCCAGTTGAGATCGAACCTAAGCGAAATGGAGTGAACATAAGGTTTGAATATCTTTAAATTCACCTGTCCACCTTTTAACAAATCCAAACAGGGCATTCGCTTTCGCAATACAATTTTCAATATGCCTATTGGAACTGGCATTACGATAAATGTAACACCAAGATCTATGATATCATTGACTCTTTGCATTGCTTCGTTGTTGACTTTGTAGGAAGTAATTAGCGGATTCTCGATCGAGTTTCGATCACACCACTCACTTAATCTATCGATGTCTTCTTGAAGTTTCTTCGTATCTAGCATTCCATTAATAGTTCGAAAAATTTGCGAACTGTTCGAACTGTTTGAGTTTTTGATTATCTCGGTTATTTGATCTATGACAACAATAAATGTGCCCGATGTGAGATCCTTGGGGAACACCAGACGTAACTTTAATAACGTTTGATTTCTCATTTCCCATTATACAAATTGTCGCCGGTTTGATAGATAACACTTGAACCAATTTATGTAATCGAGTGAAAACCCAAATGCGAATGAACTCCGGAGTGCTTTTTGATGGCAGATGGAATCAAATGCTTTACTGAAATCCGTGTACGCTAGATCAACTTGATGATGGTTTTCTGTCTCATTAATTATTTTACTGGTGAATTCAACCAGATTAGTTGATGTGGATCGGCCAGGCATAAACCCATGCTGGTTTATTGATATATGACGTGCAATTGTGGATTTAAAGTGGTTGCATAAAACTAATTCAAACAATTTTGGAATTGATGATGTAGTTGATATTCCTCTGTAGCATGTAACGTCGCCTCGTTTGCCCTATTTTAAAATTGGTGTAGTTTTTGAAATTTTCCATTTTTCGGGAAACACCCCGGTGCTAAAGGAGTGGTTGACTAGCTAACACAATGGAATTGCTAAAATGTTAGCGTACTCCTTCAGAATAGAAGAGGGTATATTGTCAAGGCCACAACCGTCTCCAAATCCCTTTAGAGCCGTTAAAATAGTATCCTCATATGTATTCAAATGTCCTCCACGGGACTTCTTACAGGCCTTGATTCTTTTGCGGTAATTTTCAATGACTTTTCGGCACATTTCGGGCGGTATCTCGGCCATTACCTTACGAATATTAGTTTTCAATTCGTCAAGAGTTTGAGGATTGTTTGCGTAAACACGATCTTTCGCGTAGCCCCACAAAAAGAAATCCAAAGGCGTTTAATCACAGGATCTTGAAGGCCAATTGACATCAGCCATCAGAAAAATGAGCTTCATCACTGAAGAAAATTTTGTTCGAAAAATCAGCATCGACGGCCTGTTTTTCCAACACGCAATTTGCGTTAAATGTTAAATGCTCCATATTCTTAAATGGCAGAATGTCAGCTAAATAAATGACAGCGTACTTGACGTTTATCTTTGACAGATGTCGGTATACAGATTTCTACTTTATCAACCTCGAATTGGATAACCCTATATATAAAGGAGGAATTATTGATACGTTGGTATTGCTGGGTTGTTCGTGCAATCCACTAGTAATGCTTGGTTTATATAGACTGTCAGCTATATCTTTGGAGTTTGAGCAGCTGGTATTGTTATATGTCATATTTTCAGGGTATCCGTCAATTTCGCGTTTATTCCTAAAGTATTTCCAAAATTGTTTTGGATTTACTTTGATTTTTCCTTGAATTTGATCGAGATACGACCTGTATTTTGATTCGAAGTAAATTTCAAACTCATTACTATGCTGTAGAAAGATTGTTTTGTCGGTTTCTAACCCGTTTTTCAACATTTTCAACATTTAAACATACGCTTTCGACTTCCGATTTTTTAAGCTAACTAGTCTATCATCGAACCACTGAGGGTGAACATTTTGTGGTTTGCAGCACATAGGTACGTAAAGTTCGAAGCCTTTCTGCATAATGTCATTAAATTTATCCACATTTTCGTTTATATCATTGGAATTGAGAGTTGTTTTTGGTTTTTTGAAGTTGTATTTGTTTGGTTGTAGGTGTTTCGAACTCGCCATTAAATTAGTTGAGTCAAATACAATATCTAAAGACTTGATTGATATCGTTAATTACAAAAGGTAACACGGATTCTGAAATTTTGTCGTGTCAATGTCGTTGCTCAAGACAAGATCCAGTAATCTATCACGATTATTAGCAATTGTGTTTATCTGGTTCAAATTATAACCAAGCATGGCGTCCACAAATAAAGATTCATCATCTATTGTTATATTGCTTGGAAAAATACAATTTAGTTCCGGGTGCAGATTTCCAAGAACTAAATTTGACGAGTTTGTTGTATTAATAACTTCATCAATCGCATCGATGCAAGTTGCGTAATGATCACTATTTGATTGAGGTGGTATATATGCTGCATAAATGAATATATTGGTTTGGTTAATTTTGTTTTTTACACCAATTTGTTCAACTCTCGATGAGGCTAAAGTTACTGGAGCATTTCAGAGTTTAGAATGTACTGCTATCAGTACGCCACCACCCGATTTCTTTGAGCTATAGTTCCCAGAGACCGATCGCATCTGTAGACAACGTATTCATGGCCAAAAAATTCACTACTCATTATGCCGGGTTTTGATGAAGTTTCACAAATTACATAGATTAGGTAGTTTGATTGAAGTTATGAAACTTCTGATGCCATTTTGTTGACGTTTTGATAGTAAATTGCATATTTCTCATAAACCAACCTTTTTTAGAATTTTATGGGTTAATTTACCTTTTCAGTAGTAGTGTAGGTTCGAGCTCTCATTAAAAGTGAGTGTAGTCTACCATTTACATAAAATCATTCATTAAAATCAACCTCATTTTACAAACTCGGATACTTTCATTCCAACGATAGCACATTGTGCTAATTGTCTAACTTAAATCACCGCTCAAAGTTTAGTTTCTGCACTCATAGTTCGGTTGCATTCTTAGCCTGCATTGAGGGGAAAGGAGTAGTCGATTTTTAAGTGCAATAATATTTTATAGTATTCCTCATATTTTCAGTAAAGAGAAAATGGTTAACGTTTTTATGTTTCGCTGTTGATTTTCTTTATGAGAAATAACGATCCAGCAGGAAAAAATCGATTGTGTTTAAAATACGGATTTAAACATAACTTCATAGTTTTCTCGAGTTTCTTAAAAAATTCCCAGAATTTCGCGTAAAATCTACTTTAAAATTACATCAGAATTCTCCAAATCTCCAGTTTTGTTTTTCTTCAACAGAGCTTCTTTTTCAAGAGTCATTGACTTTATTCCAGTACTTCACTAAAAATGTATTATTAAATCCCGTAATATTACCCAAAAATCTAATTTTTACATGGACTGGCAATGCGGATTGTATTTATATCTCAATCCCTTTTGACGGGTTTTCTTTCTTTTAATTAAAATAAATATTTTAACCAAAAAAAAATAATATAAAATTTCAAATTAGAAAATATAAAAATTCACAATTCCTTAATAGTACTTTCAAAATTCGGAACAAAACGCAAAAAATCAAAATATCCCTGTAGTTAAATTATGTTAAATCCCATTCTCAAAAAATTGCAATATAAATAACTTTAAACTTTTGAGATTTCCAAAATAAGTTCATATTCATACATATGTATTTATAGAATCACATGTTTTGTGGTCCCGTGCAGATCATTCGTCTTAACAGAAACGTGTGGTTTATTTTTTTACTTAAATCTAAATGACATACAACAACAACTAAATTTGAACGCTGTAACAAAGAACACATGTTTTGCAGACACTGTTTAATTTTGTTTCGAATAAATTTATATTTTTTAAAAAATGATCTTTATTTGCCCTTCTTCAGAAAAGGAAATTACAATTGATTCGTCGAATATAATACGAATGTAACTTTTTATCTTTATGACGAATATACTCGACAATGCGAAGACTTTTCGTTTCGTTCACAAAAACTAATTTGTATACATTTTATTTTCTTGTTTTTTCATCCATGAGAAAAATATCAATATTAAATTTTACGATACAAAAGAACAACGAAAGAGAAAAACAGTGGACATCTTTGTATAATTAGCACATTCAAACCTATGTATGTGATATATTTATGATCGCCTAGATTACCCCATGAAAGTAACCAACTTCTGGGCGATACTAGAAAGATTTACTATGACATAATTTCAAATCAGTACGCGTGGCGGCATCCTAAATTTCATGTAGTAAGCTACTATTGTACTATTAGATAAGTTATTATGCAATGCTTTGAGCCAACGTTCACAACAATTAGACGTATCGTTAACCACTTTACATCGAATTTTATACGTTGATTTACACAAGCATCCTTACAAAATTCAAATAACCCAACAATTGAAGCCAGCTGATCATCAGCAACGTCGTCGTTTTGTTTATTGGATGCTCGAACAAAATGAGCGTTTTTCACAAAAATCATCTTTGTAAATGGAGCTCATTTTCACTTCAACGGATTCATTTGGGCGATTAAATACCTTCATGTTATTCATGAACAACCAATTCATCCAAAAAATGATACCGTTTGGTGTGGATTACAGGCTGGTGGCATCATTGGACCGTATTTTTTCAAAAACGAACGTGAAGATG
Source organism: Nephrotoma guestfalica (assembly GCA_963691935.1). Taxonomy (NCBI): domain Eukaryota; kingdom Metazoa; phylum Arthropoda; class Insecta; order Diptera; family Tipulidae; genus Nephrotoma; species Nephrotoma guestfalica. The sequence goes on along the minus strand of OY829914.1, from coordinate 132,636,313 downwards.
CAGTAACAGTGGATAGTGAATGCTATCGTGACATGTTAACTGGAATTTTCTAACCAAAATTGGATGAAATTGAGTTAGATGGTTTCAACAAGACGATGTCACACGTCAGACAAATCGTGAAACACTCGACTTATTGGCAACCAAGTTCGATGATAGCATAATTTGAAGAAATTCTAATGTTAATTGGCCACCAAGATCGTGCGATTTGACATTGTTAGACAATTTTCTTTGGAGTTTTATGAAAAGTAAAGTGCATAACAATAATTCATAAACTTTTGAATTTTTGACTTATAGATGGCTAATGTGTAAGAATCACAACAATCAGTTTCGAACAAATGAGGCTATTGATTTGAAAAAATCAGTCTTCTCATCAGGTCGCGACGACTGATGTTGTATTACTACATTGGAATATTGTCTATATATATAGAACATACCATGTAGTTGTACTACTAGCGAATTACTGCATAGCGTACGAAATTTTTGATTCTTTCATATTTCCATCTATATTCAATTTTAACAATTAAGTTTTTTCGCATTTACGAATTTTATTATATATTTTACCTTTGGTTTTTGCAATTGTAATGGTGTTATTGTGATTGTTCTGTATATTGGTATATTTCAGCACTCTCGAATTAAATTCACGAATCGTAGGAAATTCTTCCATTTAGCGTCACTATCTGTGTGACAAACGAATATGATAATCGACACTTACTTATACACAATCAACTTCCCAACCCACCCCATACTTGCTTTCCTTTTAACGCCGGATCGCGGATAAATTTGAATTTTTGACTTATAGAAGGCTAATGTGTAAGAATCACAACAATCAGTTTCGAACAAATGAGACTATTGATTTGAAAAAATCAGTCTTCTCATCAGGTCGCGACGACTGATGTTGTATTACTACATTGGAATATTGTCTATATATATAGAACATACCATGTAGTTGTACTACTAGCGAATTACTGCATAGCGTACGAAATTTTTGATTCTTTCATATTTCCATCTATATTCAATTTTAACAATTAAGTTTTTTCGCATTTACGAATTTTTATTATATATTTTACCTTTTTGGTTTTTGCAATTGTAATGGTGTTATTGTGATTGTTCTGTATATTGGTATATTTACGAATAATAAAAATTCGTAAATGCGAAAAAACTTAATTGTTAAAATTGAATATAGATGGAAATATGAAAGAATCAAAAATTTCGTACGCTATGCAGTAATTCGCTAGTAGTACAACTACATGGTATGTTCTATATATATAGACAATATTCCAATGTAGTAATACAACATCAGTCGTCGCGACCTGATGAGAAGACTGATTTTTTCAAATCAATAGTCTCATTTGTTCGAAACTGATTGTTGTGATTCTTACACATTAGCCATCTATAAGTCAAAAATTCAAATTTATCCGCGATCCGGCGTTAAAAGGAAAGCAAGTATGGGGGGTGGTTGGGAAGTTGATTGTGTATAAGTAAGTGTCGATTATCATATTCGTTTGTCACACAGATAGTGACGCTAAATGGAAGAATTTCCTACGATTCGTGAATTTAATTCGAGAGTGCTGAAATATACCAATATACAGAACAATCACAATAACACCATTACAATTGCAAAAACCAAAAAGGTAAAATATATAATAAAAATTCGTAAATGCGAAAAAACTTAATTGTTAAAATTGAATATAGATGGAAATATGAAAGAATCAAAAATTTCGTACGCTATGCAGTAATTCGCTAGTAGTACAACTACATGGTATGTTCTATATATATAGACAATATTCCAATGTAGTAATACAACATCAGTCGTCGCGACCTGATGAGAAGACTGATTTTTTCAAATCAATAGTCTCATTTGTTCGAAACTGATTGTTGTGATTCTTACACATTAGCCATCTATAAGTCAAAAATTCAAATTTATCCGCGATCCGGCGTTAAAAGGAAAGCAAGTATGGGGTGGTTGGGAAGTTGATTGTGTATAAGTAAGTGTCGATTATCATATTCGTTTGTCACACAGATAGTGACGCTAAATGGAAGAATTTCCTACGATTCGTGAATTTAATTCGAGAGTGCTGAAATATACCAATATACAGAACAATCACAATAACACCATTACAATTGCAAAAACCAAAGGTAAAATATATAATAAAATTCGTAAATGCGAAAAAACTTAATTGTTAAAATTGAATATAGATGGAAATATGAAAGAATCAAAAATTTCGTACGCTATGCAGTAATTCGCTAGTAGTACAACTACATGGTATGTTCTATATATATAGACAATATTCCAATGTAGTAATACAACATCAGTCGTCGCGACCTGATGAGAAGACTGATTTTTTCAAATCAATAGTCTCATTTGTTCGAAACTGATTGTTGTGATTCTTACACATTAGCCATCTATAAGTCAAAAATTCAAATTTATCCGCGATCCGGCGTTAAAAGGAAAGCAAGTATGGGGTGGTTGGGAAGTTGATTGTGTATAAGTAAGTGTCGATTATCATATTCGTTTGTCACACAGATAGTGACGCTAAATGGAAGAATTTCCTACGATTCGTGAATTTAATTCGAGAGTGCTGAAATATACCAATATACAGAACAATCACAATAACACCATTACAATTGCAAAAACCAAAGGTAAAATAAAAAAAAAAAAAAAAAATAATTCATAAACATTTCCAGATCTTAAGACTGCTTTTATTGGAAAACAAAATTTTGGTAACAGTCGGCTCCTGTTCCCGGAGACCACATAAACGAAATTGTATTCCATACATAAATGGAACCAACTTTCATTTTCAATAAAAAATTTAGAATTTCCTACATACACCTACACACACACATATAACACCTTTGATATTAGCTGCATTTCTTGACGTCTGATCTGATCCAGATCAAATCATGTCTCATGAAACAACACAAAAATGTATAAAAATAATTCCATGGGGTTGGTACTACTATTACAGAAGAAACAGTTCCAAATTATATTTATAAGGCACTATTCAAAATGACATTCATCGTATTTTCTTAAGCAAGCTGTCACAATTTGTAAAAATCTAATAAATTTTGAATTTTGATGAAGAATACTTTTTTTTTTTTTTTTTTAATCCATGCAATCTTTTCTGGGGCCGAAGCACTCCCTGCTCTTTCGCGGTTGATTTTCCCGTCTTACTTTACGCATCCCTGCCAAATCGAAGACGTACGGCTATAGGACCGATTTAAGTTACCATCTGCGCATTGCATAGCTCCATGCCAGCCTATAGTACTGGACATGGAAGATGGGTCGGCCCTTGAGTTTTGCACGCCGATAGGGGGTCGTAGTTGTGTTCCATGAAGAATATTTAATAAACAAATTATAACCAATAATATAATAATAATCAATAATATAATAATAATAATTTAATTATAAAATAATCATTAAATCAATAATAATTCAATTTCGAAATACATATATAGAAATAATTTATTTATAAACAGTGTAGTGTCACAGAAAATGGAACACAATTTCGACCAAATTTCACAGGTATATTTAAATTACAAATAAATTTGATTGTATTAAAAATTTACGAATTATATATTGATTCTATTGTAGCTATTGGAGACATCCAGCTCCACAGATTACAGCAGCAGTTCGACATCATCTTCTTCAGAGTCAGAGCTGGAAGAAATCAAACAAGATTCTATATGCGTTATAGAAGCCTACAACGAACATCAATTTAAAACTTCCGATTGAGCCGAGCAACTGCTACAAAACTCATAGGTATAAAACTCTATTAAATATTTCATATAAATTTAACGAACGTTTACTACCGTGTTTTTGCATTTTAGATATGTATAAAACATCGACACAATTTTTAAATGTTGCGGTCGACGAAAAACGAAAAAAAATAAGTGCGGATACAGAAATTTATATGTTTTTGTGGTACATAAGCAACAGTGAGCCATTTCGCATTATCGGAAATTTATTTAATGTGTGCAATGCATCCGCATGGAGAGTAACATACAGAGTAACTCAATGGTTAATTTCTATTGGACATAGATACGTGAAATGGCCCATCGACGATGAAATTTCTGAAGCAACATTCAAATTTGAGCAAAAACAACGGATTCCTCATATTATAGGTGCGATTGATTGATCACACATAAGTATTAAAGCTCCACATATTGATAAAGAGGCATATTTCAACAGAAAACATGGTTATAGTATTCATCTTCAAGCTGTTGTGAATTCCGACAAAAAATTCATCGACGTACATTGCGGTGAACCCGGCTCATTACACGATAGTCGCGTTTTGCGTAGATCACCACTATATCGTAAGGCAACAGAAAATAAATCTTTAAGATTTCCGAACGGAACATTTTTACTAGGGGATTCAGCTTATCCAAATTTAGATTGGCTAGTAAGCCCATTCAAAGATACCGGTAGCTTGACTGAAGCACAAAAACAATTTAATTACCGCTGTTCATCAACTCGTATGGTTGTCGAAAATGCCTTTGGGCTTTTAAAAACAAGATTTCGACGATTGCTTCACTTTACAGAGCAAACTCATATCGAAAATGTGGTAAATTTGACCGTTTGTGGTTGTATTTTGCATAACATTTGTTTAATGGAAAACGATGTTATCGCAGTTGATGAAAATTTGAATATTAATACCGAATTTCAAGACGAATCAGGAACATCCACTAATGAAATAATCAACGAAAACATTCAAAATCGACGCCAGGTGGTTTTCGACGAATTAGTTTCTAGGAATATAATAGGTAACTAAAATAAAACGAATTTATTAATTTAAATTAACATTTATTCTAAAAAATGTAATCACATTAATTCATTAAATAATTAATAAAAAAAATACAAAAATATGTATTCATTAAAATTGTTTTTAATACATAGAACTAATAAGTTTTCAAATTTCGTAGAGCCTCTAATTTTTCTCTGTGTTGTACCAGTTTTTCCAACCGTCGTTGCTTCATTTCTTTGATTTTATTTTCGTAGTATGCTTCTTTGATTTTAAGCTTTTTGTCCAAATACCGCTCTTTTGCCGATTTTCTTTTAATGTTCGGTTTATGGGTAATATTATCCTGGCTGGAACTGTCGCTGCAAACATCAATTGTTGATGCAATGCTTATCTCCGAGCTACTTTGGGTCTCGTTTCTCGTTTGTTTATCAAGCGCCGTTGTTGGTTCGCCTGACAAACTAAGCGTATGGCTATTTGAAATAATTGGGTTGTACCCAAAAATTTCGTCCATTAAATCTTCGAATGGTGCGGTACTCAGACAACTACCCGTCCTTTTGTTATTGTCCTTGGCATTTTTATAGGCACGTAACAAATTTTTTAATTTGGTATTTAATACCGTAACCGTAGTCGGTTGTGTCTACAACGAAACATTAAATTATTAGCTCATCGTAAATTTTAGACATTGCACTGGTACATATACTTACCAAAACGTTTTGTGATATAAAATCCTCCAAGACGTTTGCCATTGCATATTTTTTTTTTGGAATTTTCAAATTCCGCCTGTCTCGCCATATAGGCAATGAGAAATGCGCGCGTCTCGGCATTCTGCCAACTTCGTTTGCTACTGGAAATTACAAAATGTTTTTATCGATATTTTACGTTTACATATATTTATTATTTACGTTTGCATAAATTATATACGTTATATAAAATACAAAAATAGTTACCATATTCCATCCATATTTCACTATCGAATAGTTAGAAAAACAACTGTCATTTTTTGTTAATTTTGTTTTCTTTAATAATTGTGCTTCACATTTTTTTTCTTTGGATGCGTTCGGTTTCTGTTTATTTCAGTGCTACCAACCTTTTAGAATAAAAATTGTCCACCTACATTTTCAAATATACACTAATTGTTAGATCAAAATATGTGATCCAAAATCAAAATTGGATCATGTGTTGTTGTTGCTTCACATGTAAAATTTGATCTGATCTGGATCACGGTGGTGTCATGAAATGCAGCTATTATAAGTTAGGAGAAACCATTAGGAAGGTTCCTAAACTTAGTATAAATTTAATCGCATATGTGATTAATATGAGTCTCCCAATTTAACTGAATGTTCGTGATTAAATCAAGGTCATAAACATGGTTTTAGATTCTGTATAATGTTAATTGAGTTGTTCTTACTCCAAGTTACGATCCGCGTAAGAGATTTATTGAAATTTAACACACAAACGAAGGCGAAATTTCACGGAGAGCTTTCGCAATATCATTAAGAAACATATAAAGTAATATAATATATGTGCGAAAAGGCTCAGGGGTTTTTTATTCAATTTGACAATTAGGTACCAATCTGTAAGACAAGAAGCCAGCAGCCGGATTGGAGCACTGGAAAAATCGTGATCAATAGAATCAAATGCTTTCAAGGATGAAATTAAGGATAACAAACCAACACACAATCCCTTTGGCAACGTATAAGCTCAAATTATCAATAGAGCGGTTGTTGTATTTACTATGATTTTATCGCAACCCTGACTGGAACCGATGCAACATATAAAATATCCTCATGAACATCTCTAATACTAATTGGACTGTATTCTTGCAGTTCAATAGGCCTAGAACGCTTCCCTACAGTCACTAATTAAGCTTTCATGCATTTTGAAAAATAGATTTAACAGTCACTTGAAGTATCAAGCGCACAAAATAAATATACGTATTCCATCTGAACCCAATAATTCAGACTGAATGTCAAAGATTGCTTCGCATCAGTGAACATTGAGATCTTCGTGCAGAATTCTTACGGTCCCAAACTTTTGAGAATTGTGCCATAGCACTTCACTAGGCAGATCTAGATTAAAAATGTTTTTTAAGTGCAACCCTGTTATGGTTGATTCTTCAAATCATCCCATATTAACAAATTTTCGACATTGTCTACATTGTCGACGCTATTTTTTAAATTCACAACATACATTGTTACATGTAGAGTTTTAATAAACTACATGATGCAGACAATACGGTACAATATTGCCTATATTGATACAAATTGATAATTAAAAATTATTTACGTGATGTTGTTAACTCCACCTTCAATGTTAGCTCGCCCACGTTGATAGTCACCAGGTATAGAGTTCAAATATCGAAAGTTTTGAATTTTTTGTTTGCACTTTGGACTTAAACACTAATGGTTTGACCGTGAATGGGTTAAATTTCGTTTGCTTATAAAAATAGCAATAGCAATTTATCAGACAAATGTATAACAAATTTACTTATTTTATGTTTTCTATTCCAGAAAATTTAACAGACATAATGGAATTTTGCTAAAATAACTTGGGATAAAAAATTATAATCTTACTGAGGTGGGTTTGAATAATTTAAATATTGGATTTATATTTCTTGTGCTTCGTAAATTTTTTATTTTAATTTATTCCAAATTAATTTATAGCTGAAACAAAATAATGTCAAAATGGTCTTTTAATTGTAATTGTTGTTGAATTTTTAATAATAATTACAGTTAAGTACAGTTTTAATGGGAGCGCAGACAATAAATAAAATAAATTATCTAAATGTTATTTCTACGTTTAATTTTTAAGAGATTTAACTTTGTTAAAAAAGTTTCCAGAAATTTGAAACTAAGACACGTACATAATTTATGTGTATTTCGTTATGCCCATCTTGAGGTGTGTTATTCTCTTGGTTAAATGGTGATACCGTGATACGCGTTTCAAAATGTTGTTACTTAAAAAATGTAACTGGTTTAACAACGAAATAACAGCAACTTAGTTCTGAGTTGATTCAAAATAAGAATACCGGAGAAATGGTGCAGTAGTTAAAGCTTTGGCACTTGGAACGGGAGGTACTCGTGTTCCATCAGCGGTAGGATGCAAAACCAAATTTCCCTCATCGATTAAGATCGGTGTTGTTAATAAACACTAGTAAGGTCTTCTGTTGGAGTGCAGAACTCAGTGTCAATCAATCTTTCTTGTCAGTGTAAAGATTAACATGGGATGGGATATTCAACAATTGTGTGAAGATGTTAATTGGTGGGTTTGTGAGTGACTGGAAAATGGTGTGATTAATTGACCTTCATATGATACATTAATTTTCTAATTAAAACTCTTTAAACAAATGAACAACTAATGTTTTTGGGTCGAAGAGATTGGTTGTGATTGAAATTTCATAATTTAAGTGAAATATCTCATTAATGTCTCGGGTGAAATAATTGTAAGAACGAAGTTTAGTGTTATATAAACATAATTTATGATTCCTAGGTTGGATCAAGAATATCTGGTTCCAAAATTAAACTTCAAAGTGGGTATGTCCTTACTGTTTACTGGTTGTTTGTAAAAATTCTCACTCTATTAGTTTAAAGGATTTGGGATTCAGCTAAACCTTGATTGAGTACAAATATGTTAAATTCTTTTTTATAAATAGGTTATTCATTCTAATCCCTTAAAATTAGACATTAAAGTATGTTAAAAATTAGACTAAACAATTATTAAGAATTTTCTACTTCTATTTGTTTTAGTTTCGATCGACAAGTGATTATTAGCATATTTCAATATTTATTATTTTAGTGTCAATTTTATTGGCAACAACTACGATCGTCAATACCTACTTACTCATTATTTTCCCAACCAACTTTGGTGGTCTATTTTTGACGTCCTAGCTTACGATGTATATCAGCTAATCATATTGTCATGGTCGCCCAATAAAATTTGCATTTCGACAGGTAAATTGGAAATTATTTCTTACGGGTGTGGAAATCATCTCTAAATACAGAAATATGTTAATAACTAGTACAGTCACTGATCAGTAAATGAAATAAAAAAAGCGCATTCTAGCACGCAACTTTCTTTTACCACAAATGTATACATAGATCTCGAATACTGCTTGATTTCTAAAGCGAAGAATAAAACTTACAGGATTTTTGGTAAAACTATCTTGTATAAAAAATCATTTACTCTGCGTAAATTTTAGAAATGCAACAAGGTCAACTCTTCTTCAAATTTTAGTCTTTAAATTTATTTGAAACTTTTAATTATTTGTTCATTTTTGTAAATGCTAAACAATTCAACCTCACTGCAAAAATTAGCAAGATCCTATGGAAGATGCCACTTCCGGTGCACAGATTTCCACCTTACTTCGCAAGTATGAAGTTTCAATCATCGATGTAACATTAAGCTCACCCAAACATTTTCTAAGAATTTATCATCGTTCCGACAGGTATCCTTTGATGTGTTGGGTTTAAACGATTCCCATAAAGGATTGGAAGGAAATCCAGAGAATACTGACGAATTTCAGAAATATCTCTTAAAACAATGTTCCTAATTTTGTTAAAACAATATGATGATATTGATATATTGATATATTGATTGATATATTGATATATTGTACAAGTACTAAAAATTTAAAACTCAAAAAAAAAATATCGAAATAATCGTTCAACTATTTCACCTTGCTACCTTCGTTATAGACTCATAGGAAATACATGAAATTGAGCCTCAGTTAGGAATACATAATTATGGAGCTTTGATATAAGAATTATTTAGAAGCCGATTAATTGTGGAGCTTTGATATAAGAATTATTTAGAAGCCGTATCGAATAACAAAAGTTGGTATTCATCCATCGATTCTCATTCAGCGTCTACAGCTGAGCTGGTTCGTTTTAACGGATTGCAAATCGTTTGCACCTTTTATGGCTGTATTGATGAACTTCTACCCGGGGTTTCTCCAAATTTTGCAAATCATAGATAAATTAACATTAGGAGGGGGTAGGGGATAGGAGAGCGCTGTATGTGAAAAATAGCTGTTTTCGGAAAAGGCTTAAGGCAGGCACATTACTATTATGCAATACTATTCAATTGCATTTTTATGATTGATCGGAATATCTTTTTTTACTGTTAGTAGCAAGTAGTTTAGGTGTTGCAAAATAAAGGACAGAGTGCTTAGTAGGAGTGCTCTATATTGGTGAACCTCTGACATTGCTGAACTAAGCAAGAGCAGTAATTAAAAATAAAAAATGCTGCGAAGTTTTTTACAATACTATTGAAGACAAACAATGGGTAGATGTATACAAGGCAGCAATGAGGAAATTTGATCGAACTGTTCCTACTCTGACCGCGGAACCATTAATTATGTTATTTATACAATTTTTCCGATACATGAATTGGATACAGAGCAATGGACACCAAGGTGTCAGAATGGCTTCAGTTATATAGTCAAGTAGGGTGTGAAAAGTCGTAAATGGGTGCGGAAAGTCGCTACTAAGAACAATGTGCTCCCTTTTAATTGGAAATCAGCACGACGGGTCCTAATTTAAAATGAAATGAAACCAGATGGAATTGCTATATCGTACACACCACCTTGTATGTTGAGCATTTTCGTGAAACCTTGATAGGTGTGCAAGATTGAAAGGACTCATTGTAAATCAGTTTGGATTACTATAGCAGGGTATTACACCATACTCGTAGATTGTTTAGCGGACTTCATGAAGATTGATGACTGACCACGAGCATATCGTAAGTAATCTCTCTTAGTATAAGGAATGCATTTAATAGTCCATCGAGGAAGGTGTGCCAGTAACTTAGAGAAGTACCACAAAGCTACCTTAGCTACCTTACGCCGCAGTAAAAATAAAACTGTTTTAATCGGTGGTTACATCCGCAAAATGGTTCAGAGTTGTAGACGCTGCGAAAGCCTCTGAACAATTTTAACGAATGCAACGTTTGCACTAAGTTTATCCAGTACATTATCATTCTAAAAAAGGAAGCTACTTTCGTAATTGTGAGGAAGCTGCTGCAAAAGGAAGCGAGCGCGATGGGCAACCATGGGTATAGCGTCTTGGACGAGGCGGCTCGTTCCTAGCACTAAAAAGTAGATGGAATACAATCGCGAGAAAACCCATTTTCGCCTGATACAGTTCCTATTTGACACATAGAATGAACACGCTTAATCGTGGTTTTTGTAAAGAAGAATACACGGCAGAGCCCTCTATTCTACACTGTACACGCTTTAGTCAGTGTGAAAAGCGTGAGGTAATAATGTGGAACATCTAACATCAAGAAATATAATTCCAAAGTTATTAACTAACTATTATAACAACTAACGTTAATAACTTCAGTCAAATGGTCAGAGTGATGTTAATCCAGAAAAGATGATTACAAGTGGTAATGTAAATATTGGAATTCCGGCTGCCGCGATTAAAGAAGAGAGAGGTTTTAGCTAATACGAGTTCAACACATTGCCTATGAGGATTTTGTGCACATTGCCTATGAGGAAATGTGCCTACGTGAAAATAAAATGAAAGTGAATAAAAAGTTTACAGTAATATTATAATTAAAATAAAAGTAAAATGTGTCTTCAAGAATTTTAAATTTGATAATGGAAACTCCTCAGAAGTGTATTTGCTATAATAACAAATGTTACATTAGAAATTTAATGCTGACTTAATAGAAACTTTTGACCTTTACATTAACGTTGGCCACAATAGTTGATTTGTTTAAATACACGCATCAGTTAGCAACTCGTTTATCAACTACCGATATTAACCTGTTATGAAGTGGAAAACATTGTTTTTACAAGATTAGCTACGATTTTATTAGACAGAATTCCAACAACAGATCCAAAGGTTGATCCAAATTCCAATACGAGATCAAAGTCAATAATTGCAAATCTCATTTGTCAATCTAATGAATTAATTTGTGATAAATCTTACAAACTAAATAAATAATTATTTAAAATTGATAAATCCTATTGACAAAGACGATTTACTATATACCGATTGCCGGAAAAAATTACAAATTTTCATTCATTGTCCCAACATTTCTTATATTTACTACAATAATTATATTTAATCAGTAAAACAAATATTGTACTCGTAGATAAAACTCGCGACTAAAGCCAAATCCACCTTTCTTTACTCTGTTTAACATAAACAAACATATCGATTTACAAAATCGTACGTCGTTACGTTCTGTGTACGGAATGAAATTATGCTAAATTGGGATGAGAAATGGATCTGACGTCTTTGTCGTAGAGATTGATTTTGTTATTGTCTTTGAATATGTTAGAATCTTCTTTTCTAATGGTTCTTCATGATTGAATAATTTAAATAGAATTTTTATATTTTCTGCTTTTGTAATATTTATTTCTGAATATAAAACATTACTTATAGGTACCTAAATGAACCGATGAAACTGATTTTGTGATTAATCATGCAGTGAATTAATAAATGATCTGCAAACTTGATGAGGAATATGTATACGAAAGAAACTCTCTAGACGGTAGAGATTTCCGAGTAAGCAGTACGAAAACAAATCAATTTGGCAGATTGTCGGATTGATTGTGATTTTCTTGATTATTGTTTGATGAAACTGAAATGCTGCTTTTTCAAATATAATTATTATAAATGATATATCGTTCTGTCTCTAGTTGTATCTGTGTATGTACATAGTTTTTAACACATGCCTTTTTTGTTAAGGTGTGCAATTTAATTTTTTTCAGGCTTTTCTTTGCATTTCTCCAATCGAAAAATATGATACAAAATATTGTGAATTAGAAACGTATAGGCTGATTAATAACTTTCTGCTGAATATAACTATTTTGCCACCTACAATCTCGAATCTCGATAAATATTCAGAATTCAAAAGATCGGATTAAAGTTGGAAGTAAAAATTTAAAATCATGACATCTCACAGAACTCAGCGTCTTATTTTCGACATGAAGGGATTACTTTTACAACAACATTGCGATGACAAATTGCCGTAACTGATTTCAGCACAACAAACCTATAATAGATCGACCTACCAGATAAGCAGCAAATTTGTATGGACAGACTGGGTGAAACCGTGTATCCCATGTCAAAGTCCAAAGTTCCAACAAAAACTCGTTTCAACACTACTAAAATTTCTAGAACTTTTCATTTGGAGATGTTTAGTGCTTTCACTGTGAACTTTTACATATCAGTAAATCTCTGTGTGAATGTACGTCCTGTTTGGCCTATGTAAAACTTCTCACAATTATTACAAATTAATTTGTAAACATCTCAATCTACTTAGTTATTTGATTTTGGTTTTAATTTACTACGCAGATTGTGGTTCACATCCGTGTTTGTGCACATTTCTAATTGTCTGAAAAGTTTCCGGTCTATCAAAGAAAACACAATTGTTTTTGGGAAAAATACATTTTACTCATCAACATAATTTCGTTCTAGAGCGATACAATCAGTCCAACGCCTCCCTAATATTTCGATTCCTTGTTTGTAGAACGGTTTATCTTTGTCTTCAAAAGCCAAATTTCTTTCCCTGGAGCTTTTTTCTAGGTCTGCACACAAGCAATAATCACTGGGGGCCAAATCTGGCAAATACGGTGGATGCGGAAGCAATTCAATGTGCAATTCGTGCAATTTTTTCATTGTTGCGATCGACTTGTGACATGGTGCATTGCGTTGGTGAAAGAGCTGACCGGCCTGCAATGCCAGCTATCTCACGCAACTTCACTTTACGGTATTTCAAAACAATTTCGTGTTTTTTTATGTTTTGTGGAGTCACAGCCTCATTTGGGCGTCCACAGCGTGGTGCATCATCGGTGATTGTTCGACCAAGCATACCAGTCAATGACGGTTGATTTTCCTGGTGCATAGTCCGGTCACCACTTATCACTCAACTGCTTTGCTTGAATTGCATTTTTTCCTGTCATAAAACAGTACACGAAATTCTATTTTTTTCATCGTTTTGAAATTAATAAAAGTAGCGTCACTAAAACAACTGTAACTTATAAACTAATGGTCGAAATTTAATACAATTTTGACACATATCGTTTGAATGTTGGTAGAATTTAAAACTTATATGGGTTTTAAATTTGTGCCACCATCTATGTGTCAGACCGGGAACTTTTCAGGCGATGTACTGTGCCAAATGGTGCCAGTGTTATGATTGTAAAATATTGCAATATATTTTTGTCGCTCTTTGTTGTGTTGTAGAAAGAAATCAAATTGGATTGATGAATTTTTCTTCTGCATTGTGTGCCTTGCCTGTGTCCGTTTCTGAATATGTTGAATTGATGTGCGTGATTTACATTTTAAATTAACAGGTGCTAGAAATTAATGGAAATCTGTATTTCCACCTCCAATATAAATTTGATGTTCGTGTATTTTCTGTTGTTTAACTGTAAAACAGTTCAATTGACGAATCCGTGGAATAAAACTAAAATATCAACAACGAAATATCTGTGTATTTTTCAAAATTGCTTTGATAACTATGCCAGTGTTCCGAATAAGCCTATTAGTAGTCCTTTTTCTGTATTTAATTGTAATAATTGCCATTAGATTGAAAGCAATTTAGACTGGCGATTTTGAATTGATTTACATATATTACGTTTCATTAGTAATCGTTCGGTGATAAAGTTTCGGTGACTGGGTATGTTGGTATAACTGGTATAACATTGACGTTCCCTATTTTATCGACCAATTCTAAATAATGTTCTACGAGTGTCATGTGCAACATTTTGGCAATTTTATTTGCAGGCGATGTGTAAAATTTTTAAAAGTCGAATAGGTATGATGAAGGGCTCGAGCGGTGTAACACTTTTGATTTAACGTGTTTGGAAAAGGTTGATAAATGTGTTGATTCTACGGATCTATTTTTTTGGCGTATTCCAACTTATTGATGAGATTTGTAGTGCAAACCTTGTGGCTTTGAGCGATTTCTCATCTTAATACAGGGAATATAGATGTTATAAATTTATTTTCGTTTTATGCAGTACGAAAAATACAAAAAAGATTCTAATTCTCTTGAATTTTGTCCTAAACTGTCCTTACAAATATTGGAATTTTTAGGACAAATTTCACTATGCTGCTCAAAATAATGAAATTTGTCTTAAATCCTAAAACATGCAAATGTAAGTATACTATTGTAAATTCGAACTTGCTACAAATTATATTATACCTAAAAATATGGAAATAGAAAACAGCCACAGAAATTAAATAAATGTTGATGTAATATTATGTTCAAAAATATCTAATCCTACTTTAACTAAGACACAATTGGAGATTTTGTGCCCTTAGGTTAACCACATTTGCCTTGGAGCACTATAAATCGAACGTGCATTCTGAATTTTTTTCAGGAATCTCCTATAAACCTCACGTTAAGTGACGTATATAGTGTGATGCTTCTAGGTCCTTCTAACAGAAAAACATGTTTTTTAACCAAGTTTGGGGTTTAGAATGTTTCGAACAGCCAAATTTGCCTTGGAGTACTAAAAATCGAACGTACAACTTTCTGAATTTTTTCGGGAACCACCTATAGTCCAGCGTTCTAAGTGACGTACATTCTGAGATGGTACAAGATTAAAAAGATCAAAATTTTTACGAAAATCTTCTATAAACCGGCATGCTCATTAAGATATATTCTGAGATGTTACTAAGCCCTTTCTAATAGAAAAACTTATTTATTATCATTAAATTTGGGGTATAGGGTGTTTAGGATACCACGTGCGGTATAAAACTTCTATTTCTAAGTTGTATCACTTATCAATCGAACGGAAAATTTTCTTAATTTTTATAATAGACTCCTACAAACCAGCAGTCTAAGTGACGTATATTTTGAGATGCTACTACACCCCATCTAATAGAAAATCTCGTGTATTTTGAGCAAATCGGTGGTTTAGGGTGTTTAAGACAGCAACTTATTATTTACGTTACTTGGAAGCGTGGATTGAAATGGAATGCCAAAATAAATGATTTTTTCTATGAGATAAGACCTAGTAGCATCTCTATATAAACGCTACTTAGAGACGTAAATTATAATGTTTTTCCGGGAAATTTTAAAAACCTTACTTTGATTTATGGAAAAACAAGTCAAATTTGACAATCCTAAACATCCTGAAATCACAATTTAGTCAAAAAACGTGTTTTATATTAGATAAAACCAAGTAGCATTTCCATACATACGCCACTTACAGGCGTGAATTAAGTGATCGTACTGGGATACTATGAAAACCGAACATATGAATTAGTGAAGGTTAATGCAAATTTGGATGTCCTAAAAATTCGTTATATCGGGACATTCTACAAACACATTTTTCGTTATTGTAACTTTTTCATGCGGTCCAGATACGTTTTTCAAAATTTAAGCTGAAATGAAAGTTTTTGACAAATGCTTTTGAACTAAAATTCGAAAATTCGAGATACGTGCTTAAATTTTTTTCCGTAAATTATAAGATCCTTGTGATTTTTGGTCAACATCGATCCATCAGAAGAGGCAAAATCCATAGGTGTGGTTCCAAAGTATAGTAATTTTGGACATTCAGATTTTTACACATTTACCATGCGTAATATCGCCGAAACAGTAAAAGTAGTTTTCGAATCGGTCCACTGAAATTGGCATTGTTTTCTGCAAGTATTTTGAGAAGCATTTCCTTTATTAGAAAATCGTCGATAAACTAAAAGATTTTAATTTAAATTAGCATTAAATCAGCCTAGTTCCGTTTTTCAAAATTTACGCGGAAATGCCGATTTTTGATAGAAAACTGATTTTCAACAAAAATTTGGCTGTATGAAACTTCATACTTATACTTTTTCCGTAAAATGAGAGATCCTTATGATCGTTGGTTGCAATTGGTAAACAGAAAGTGATAGTTTTCAAAGGTGGTTTTATGATTTTTGTTATTATTTTGAAAAGTATATATTATAAGGTTGGGGAAAAAAAATCCGTTTTATTTACGTTTATTTCGGGGGTTTATTTAACATGGCTTCAATCATTTGTTTTGCCTCAAATATGCGCCGTTTACTTCGATAACTCGTTGGCATTTGGAATACAATTTCATGCTGCATTTCCAAAACGCCTTGTCCCTATTATCAAAAAAAAAATGAGATAGCCAGTTTTCACAACTCTGTTTTGAGGCAGTTTTTACACCACCAAAAGCATTTGCTATGGACAAAAAGAGATGATAATCGCTTTGTGCCAGGTTCGGACTATAAGATGGATGCATGATAATCTTAAAACGAAGCTCCCGACGCTTCTGGCGGGCCAACATGGGTGTGAGGCCTAGCGTTGCCCTAATGAAACACGACGCCTCTCCTATTGGCTAATTCTAGCAGCGTTTGGTCGGTTGCTACCATCACTTGGTCAAATTGCTTGTAGTAGAGATCCGTATGGAGCGTTTGCCCGTTGGGCAGCAGCACATAGTAGATGTTTCCCTTGTAATCCCACCAAGCACAAAGCAAAACCTTCCTGGCCATCAATTCTGGGTTGGCCATCGTTTAAGCCGCTTCGCCGGCCTTCGACCATGATCCTTTCCGCTTCACATTGTCACATGTAACCCATTTCTCATCACCAGTTACCACCCGCTTCAGAAATGGCTTCATTTCGTTCCATTTGGACAGGAATTCGCAGATGGAAACACAGTTCATCAAGGTTTTTTGCGTCAAGTTGTGGCATCCAAACATCGAGGTTCTGTTTAAAGCCTGCTTTATGAAAATTGGGTAAAACTGCACCTTTGATATCGAAATTTCCAGAACGGAATCGACTAAACTAAAATTGTTCGTGATTGGCGGTGATATCAGTAAAATATAACGAATTTTCATTGTTTACCTTCCTTCTTAACACGCTATAACTCACAACTGAATCGATCAATCAAAACAACGACAAATGAATTTTTAGTGCTTGAGTCCCCCTTTCCAACGAGTATAATGGTCGCTCACAACATAAAAGTACGAGTTTGAGTGTGACCCACACCCGTAAAAGTAATCACCAATATAATCTATATGTGTTATATCGTTTGAGAATTCTTGACAAAGCAATGTTTTTTTTGTCTAAAGTGCTGATATCAACTAATCATCAAATCACCGCAAGTTGACATACTATTTGTTTGGTATAGAATATATACGTCTATATTGTTACGAATTCTACTATACTCAAATATGTAATTTGGTGGTCGAGTGATTACGGAGTACAGCACCAAGTGTTATCAACCCAAAGTGTGCGAGTTCGAATTGTGTCATGGTCTATTTTACCAGATTTTTATTGAGGCGATTATTATTCAATAACATAATTTTTGTTATCAGATCAAGTATTGCTCCAATACTGATTGAGATTTGGATTTTAGAATCACATTGATGCGGAAATAAAATATAATTACTTTTCTCCTGAATTATGAAAATATATTTTGTCAAAAAACGGCGGTGTTTGGAAAATAAAGTTTTGTAACTTAAATCGCTGAGTGTTTTATTTGCAAAATCGAGTACGAATGCATATCAAACGGATCAATATCATAACTGATTTTGAATTTCCATTTTATCTAAATTGAACCTAAATCTAAACGTTGCGTCATTAGATAAAGTACTGACATAAAAAATTAAAACTGGTGTAATTTTATTGAAATTTGATTCTTCTTAAAAAAGCTAATACTATTTCCCAATTATAAAAACTCGGACAAACCACGTGGAAATGAAGAATAGCGTATTTTTGATTTTAGTGAATTTTCTGGGTTGAAAAATGTATTAAACTGGTCTGATTTAAATAAACCTCTGGTGTGAAGATACCACTTAAAACTATTTTAATATTTCAACTTTAATATAGTCATGCCGGGACCACCCTGCATTGTATGTAATATGCAAATTAGCTGCTAAAAATATTTTTTAAGTACGGATATAATGTATAAAATGTGCGAGCCAATGTCGAATAAATTGCCCATCAGCAAATTAAAATCGTATTACTATAAAAATAATTTTGATTCCATTGGAGGATTCACGTTTACATATCGTATTCCGTATAGTAACGGTAAACACAAAAAATATGTGAATTTTTTAAAATCCAGCAAACCTTTTTTATGTAAATTAGTTTGTTCTACGTATTTTTATTTAATAACTGAAATTGAAATCGAACAAGGAAATACATTTTCTTTTCTCTAGTGGCTACCGATTTAACATTTTTTTGGTAATTGGCTTGAATAAATGAAAAGTTATAATTCCGAACCTAAATGAGAAATTATTTACCAATTACAATTTATGGCAGGAACATTTTTGAATAGTTTTCTAATATGTATCCATTATATGTATATATATACATATATATATATATATATATATATATATATATATATATATATATATATATATATATATATATATATATATATATATATATATATATATATATATATATATATATATAGTTGTGTTCATGTGTGTTCTGTCGTTACCTGTATTTATAAGGTATTTTTGACTGTTTTGAGTTGTTTTGTTTAGGACTTGAGGTAGTTCTCATTTGTTAGTGTATGAGGGCGGATTTGCAGTTTTGTATTGAATCATTGCCTGAATTTGGATTTGTATGTCCAAATTGGTTTCTTTGCTGAATGCTTCGGGTGTTTTTGTTGGAGTTTGCCGTCGATTTGGCGGGGCTGAATCATTTTGGGAGTTTTGGTATGATCGGTCGTACGCTGAAGTTTTTGGGCTGTAGGGTTGCCATGGTTCGCTTGTGATCTGTCATGGATTCGTCACGGCTTTGTGAAGCGTGGTTTTTGTTGAATGGTGGTGTTGGCAGGAGGTCGCTTGGTGGATGGTAGTGATTTCATGGTAGGAAGATTCATGCCGTCTGTTGGGATCGTTTCGAGGTAATTTTAGCTCCTGGATGGACATTGCATAATTCTCTTGGTACATTTTACTACGATTGTTTGTAGAGGTGGTTTCTTCCACGCTTTGATTTCGGAGATTTTCGGAGAGAGCTATTTTGGTGATGTTCCTTCATCCTATTATTCAGCGTTTGTGTAATAAATTGTTATATTTTTATTTTGGTTTGATTAGCGATAGAATTTTCCGTTTCCGTATTTCTTCTGTGCATTGAGAATATAGTGTAGGTAATTTATGATTAGCTGTTTTCTATATTGAATTTCCTTCATAATCCATCATTTTTGCAAGATTAATTGCAACTATGTTGGAGTTGGTAACGAATCCTATTATTTACTGCAAAATTGCCTTTTTGTGACACTCAATGGGTTACTAGAATTTTCTCACAGCTTATTAGCGATATTTTTGCTTTATAAAAAGAAATATTATTTGCATTGGATTTGGGATTTTAACAATCTTAACATAAAGAATTGTTTATCGGCAACTTCGTTATATCTATGTAACTGAAAAGCTAGAAATATTTGATATAATTAATATAATTATTCAAAAGAAAGAGAAGATTTGTATACTTCAATACACCAACGACTGGATGTTTGTCATAAAATGCAACGTTGCCAATCTTGACTGTTTTAGTACAAGAATTATAATTATTAATTCCCAATTTCAAATCAACCCTAAATATTAATCTAAATGTACAGTGCCGAGCTATTATATTAAAATTATTCGGTTCTCAGGAAATCGCATTCAAATATATTTAATATACGAGTACATATTATCCCTCTTTTAAGATACTGGTACGATTTATATTTAATTATAAAAATTATAAAATAAACTTATTTATCATTCATTTTAGAATAATTTTTTCAAATTTTATCTAGTTGCCTTTACTTAAATATTACCTTCCAGCAGGAAAGCCATTGACGACACACTAATTACTAATTTACGTTTGTTACCAGTCTGAGATGAATCGTTTATGACAAGTCTAATACGAGGTGACAAGTCATAGACGAGTCGCATGTGTCATGTCTGAGATTAATTGTATGTGATATATCCCCAGCAAACGTAGAAGAAGTTCCAGAACTAGTGCAAAAGTAGTGATAAAAGTATTTGTTTCCTTGTGAAAAAGGATGGGCGTCGGGAAAAATTCAACAGTTTTATAAAAAAATTTTAGTAAACATACGAAATTTTTGCGAATTCTAAATTATTTAGGATATTTTAATGGATGGATATTTTAAGGGATATTTGAATGCAATCCGGTAGTTTTTTGCTATTTCGTGTTCGCCCAATTCAACGGTTAAATACTAATGAATTTTAGAGTTATTTTGAATATAGTTCAAATAACTTTGGTTTCAGGAAATTCTACTGTAAGTTGCGGAGTTGCAGAATGATTAAATTAATAAATGTTTCAATTATTTAGGAAGCCGGAAAATATGAATTTAGAATTAAATTTCAGGAAATTTACAGATGCTTGTGAATTAATGCTTCATTGTAATTGCTGATTGTGTAGTTTAGAATTGTGTTGTCATTTTATTACTAACGACTTTACATAGGTGTCTGTAACGGGTCGTATTCATAGAATTAAATTTCAGGAAAATTCCAGATGCATGTGAAATAATAATATTTTTTCTTTGGTTGCCGTTTTAAAGAAGCAATTGTTGAAGACCAATACCATCGTTATCCATTAACCTATTAAGCCTTTATCCTTCATCTAGTAGATTAGAATTGTGTTGTCTTTGTGTTACTAACTATCGGCTATACCTAGGTGTCTGTAACCGGGCCTATTCTGTCCCACTTAACTAACCTATCCAATCCTTCGGTTTTGTTATGTGTAAAAAAGGGTGTACGGTGGACCCGGCGTCATCCGGGAACTCAAGCCTAAGAACTTGGTCGTACATTCAAAATCAACAAAATCAATCAATATATATATATAAAATAAATAAATATATATATATATATATATATATATATATATATATATATATATATATATATATATATATATATATATATATATATATATATATATATATATATATATATATATATATATATATATATATATATATATATATATATATATATATATATATATATATATATATATTAGGGCGACCCATTTTTATTTATTTATTTATTTATTTATTGATAGATTGACATAACAATTTTAGTAGAGGAAAAGCATGAACAAAAAAAAACTTCCATTAGATTTTTTCAAAAAACAAATCCACTCCATGCTTATACCATCCATGTTGAGCTCAAGCTCATTTGTTACGGAGGATACTGCAAGAAGTGAATGCTTACAAACTACGTACAAAAACAATATAAATAAATATAAAAATATTATTATACAAATGTATTGTCATTCAAGCGCGCTACGCTAAATAACTCGTTTTAAAAGATCTAAGCGACGCCGATCTCTAATATCTAATGGAATAGAATTCCAAAGAGAAATACCTCTAACAGAAAACGAAGTATTTAGAGACCTACACAAGTTTATAGGGGGAAGTAAACGTAAATTTGAAGAATAAGACCTACGGAACAATAACTTATTAAATAAATAGGGAGGTTGCGTAGTCCTGAGAAGCTTAAAAATAAAAATCAACTAAATTACAACCGGGCTCAAGGCTAAAAATATTAGAAATAACCCGATGCAAATTTTTAAGTTTATCGGACCTCTAAGGTCGCTCAAATTGGTTTTTTGCAAAAAACACTAAAACGACCTTTAGTGACCTTTCACTTCAGCTCGTTCAAGTAATGCCGGTTTAAAATTTTCTAAGTATTTTTGAGTATGCCGAATCCAACGAAATGATAAAGAAGGTAGTTACCTAGCAGAAAATTTGTTTTCGGGCTGTTTCTGTCAAAAAAAATTAAAAGTTCCGGCTTATTTTTAAAATAGTGCCTATCATGTTTGACTAAACTTTATTATTTGTGGCTATAGAGCAAAGAATTACGAAAAAATGAGACATTGTACGTCAACATAACTAAAAAATTAACAATTATGTAGTTGACAAACGCCCAAAAGGTCGTTTTGTCGTGCATACGTATCTGCGAGAACACATCAATTTTACTGGATTTGTATTCATTAAGTGTATTTCTGTGGAGATAAATAAAGTGCAATTAAACAAATGCACTCTTATTTTAAGTGTACGCCTAGTTTTATGATATTACAAACATTCCGATGACTCATGATGAGTAACGCATTTATTACGAAGGATGAAATTCTGTATAGAATAGGATCAGTTTAGTTTAAGCAGTGACTATTCTTTTACAATTTGAACCAGCATCGTCTTTATTCGAATAATAAAATAAGTTTTATAAAATATTAATTGATTTTTAAGTTTGAAAATTTCATTAGTTTTTCAAGAAGTTTCTGAAATAGTTTTAATGGCTAATAATCATTTTATCTATTTATTTTATCTATCTATTTATCGATCTATCTATCTATCTATATAAAAATCAATTGCCGTGCGTTAGTCTCGCAAGAACTCGAGAACGACACGACCGATTTGGGTGATTCTTTTTTTGCTTTGTTCGTCTCAATACAGTACAGTGGTGGTATACGAAATAAAATAAAAAACCTTCTTTATATGAATTTTGTGTGCACATTTTGTACGAGTATGTGATAGGTGGTGCAGTGGTCAAAGCTTCTCGAGATTGAACGTTGTTGGATTCACGTCACAGTTCAAACCCAAAACTAAACTATTTAATTAAAATTTAATTTAAATCAAGTGGATTATAAAATCATTTATAATGTAGAAAAAGTAGTGCAAATTAGTAGTGATTTATATTGTTAAAGTTAAGGGAAAATATTACTAATATACTAAAACAAAGAAACATTTACAGTGATTAAAATTGTGAATAATTAATCAAATTTACAAAGAAAAAATTAAAACGTGGTGCAGTGGGAATAACAAACATGCCAAACCAGTCACGGTAGTTATTGTGCCTGAAAAAACGAATGAAAATAACGGCATATACCGACAAGATAGTCATATGTCATTAAAGCCGCAACAATAATGGCAACCCAGGAGCAGCGACACAATTGAGATACAAGAAACGACCGAAACAGAAAACAAAGAACCGGACAAAAACACCAAAAGACTCAAAATGGCTGACGGTCAAAGTGCTTCATCGGCGGTACAGCAGAGTCAACCAAAAATAATAACACCAGAGCAACGTATATCTAAATTAAAAAATATTGAAAAAGAGAACGAATGTTCACGAAAACGAATTGCTATATTAGAAAATCATCTCATAACTATACAAAAAGTAACAAAAAATAAAAAACCTCAATCGTTGAAAACGATAACAGGTTTGATGCGATAATGGAAGAGGAGGTAACAGACGATGATGAAGACACATGGGAAACGGAAGCAACATGGAATTCGAAACAGTTATAATTAAGACAGCGAAGCGAAAAAATACGAACGAGAACGATATCAAAGCAAAAATTGTCAACATAGAAGAACAAACAAAAACGAACAATTGATTGATTGATTGATTGATTGATTTTGAATGTACGACCAAGTTCTTAGGCTTGAGTTCCCGGATGACGCCGGGTCCACCGTACACCCTTTTTTACACATAACAAAACCGAAGGATTGGATAGGTTAGTTAAGTGGGACAGAATCGGCCCGGTTACAGACACCTAGGTATAGCCGATAGTTAGTAACACAAAGACAACACAATTCTAATCTACTAGATGAAGGATAAAGGCTTAATAGGTTAATGGATTACGATGGTATTGGTCTTCAACAATTGCTTCTTTAAAACGGCAACCTAAGAAAAAATATTATTATTTCACATGCATCTGGAATTTTCCTGAAATTTAATTCTATTAATACTTTTCGGCTTCCTAACCAAAATTGGTTGACTCGACCCGTTACAGACACCTATGTAAAGTCGTTAGTAATAAAATTACAACACAATTCTAAACTACACAATCAGCAATTATAATTCACAAGCATCTGTAAATTTCCTGAAATTTAATTCTAAATTCATATTTTCCGGCTTCCTAAATAATTGAAACATTTATTAATTTAATCATTCTGCAACTCCGCAACTTACAGTAGAATTTCCTGAAACCAAAGTTATTTGAACTATATTCAAAATAACTCTAAAATTCATTAGTATTTAACCGTTGAATTGGGCGAACACGAAATAGCAAAAAAAAAAATTGATCCCGACGCCCATCCTTTTTCACAAGGAAACAAATACTTTTATCACTACTTTTGCACTAGTTCTGGAACTTCTTCTACGTTTGCTGGGGATATATCACATACAATTAATCTCAGGCATGACACATGCTACTCGTCTATGACTTGTCACCTCGTATTAGACTTGTCATAAACGATTCATCTCAGACTGGTAACAAACGTAAATTAGTAATTAGTGTGTCGTCAATGGCTTTCCTGCTGGAAGGTAATATTTAAGTAAAGGCAACTAGATAAAATTTGAAAAAAATATTCTAAAATGAATGATAAACAAGTTTATTTTATAATTTTTATAATTAAATATAAATCGTAACAGTATCTTAAAAGAGGGATAATATGTACTCGTATATTAAATATATTTGAATGAGATTTCCTGAGAACCGAATAATTTTAATATAATAGCTCGGCACTGTACATGTAGATTAATATTTAGGGTTGATTTGAAATTGGGAATTAATAATTATAATTCTTGTACTAAAACAGTCAAGATTGGCAACGTTGCATTTTATGACAAACATCCAGTCGTTGGTGTATTGAAGTATACAAACCTTCTCTTTCTTTTGAATAATTATATTAATTATATCAAATATTTCTAGCTTTTCAGTTACATAGATATAACGAAGTTGCCGATAAACAATTCTTTATGTTAAGATTGTTAAAATCCCAAATCCAATGCAAATAATATTTCTTTTTATAAAGCAAAAATATCGCTAATAAGCTGTGAGAAAATACTAGTAACCCATTGAGTGTCACAAAAAGGCAATTTTGCGGTAAATACTAGGATTCGTTACCAACTCCAACATAGTTGCAATTAATCTTGCAAAAATGATGGATTATGAAGGAAATACAATATAGAAAACAGCTAATCATAAATTACCTACACTATATTCTCAATGCACAGAAGAAATACGGAAACGGAAAATTCTATCGCTAATCAAACCAAAATAAAAATATAACAATTTATTACACAAACGCTGAATAATAGGATGAAGGAACATCACCAAAATAGCTCTCTCCGAAAATCTCCGAAATCAAAGCGTGGAAGAAACCACCTCTACAAACAATCGTAGTAAAATGTACCAAGAGAATTATGCAATGTCCATCCAGGAGCTAAAATTACCTCGAAACGATCCCAACAGACGACATGAATCTTCCCACCATGAAACCACTACCATCCACCAAGCGACCTCCTGCCAACACCACCATTCAACAAAAACCACGACAGATCACAAACGAACCATGGCAACCCTACAGCCCAAAAACTTCAGCGTATGACCGATCATACCAAAACTCCCAAAATGATTCAGCCCCCGCCAAATCGACGGCAAACTCTAACAAAAACACCCGAAGCATTCAGCAAAGAAACCAATTTGGACATACAAATCCAACATTCAGGCAATGATTCAATACAAAACTGCAAATCCGCCCTCATACACTAACAAATGAGAACTACCTCAAGTCCTAAACAAAACAACTCAAACCAATCAAAAATACCTTATAAATACATGTAACGACAGAACACACATGAACACAACTCTCCACAAGTTGAGAAACACAACGTTCAACGAACAACCACCACAAACCGCAGACACCGAGCCATTACTCACCATGAACGAAACCCATTCAAATCACTCCAAATATCAAAAAAAATTCACTGCAATACAGCTGCAGCACATCCTCGACGCACATCCTGTGTAAACCAATCACACACATACACCACTCGTCAAAATCTAATCCAATTTTCGCACCACAGAGAAAAAGTATAACCCCCTCCCAATCGCCAAAAATATACATTCCTTTATATGTATACAATATTCATTTTGCGCGATCTCGACCTGCGACAACATCCACCTCTTGCCGATGACGCCAACCCTGGTCGACAAGGAGAGGTCAACGTCAGCCGCCTCTCCACAACGACGGCAAAAAATCTCACAAAGTTAACAAAAGTCTAAATTATTATACATATAACAAATCAACAAATTATGAACAATTAAAGTCTAATCGACTTTCCCAATTCACAAATTGAATCATCCACATTCAAGAACATTTAGTGCAAATCCAAAGAAATTCGCCCATTTAGACAACGTAATACGAAGTCTTAGTGTAATCCACTACAAAAATATAAATACAACCGTGAGAGAGCAGAGAATACTATACGATCATTTTGTTTATATTTTGCGCATCCCATATACCATATTTTCACTTATATGTATATCCTTAAATAAAAAAATTAAAAGAAATAAGGATTTCAGTACAACATGCAATAAAGACTTGATATCCAAATTTTAAATTAGCTTTTTGGTCGTGATTTGTTCAATTTTTCCAAGAAAATTCCACCTACTCATAAAACGAAATTCAACAAAATCACTGTGTACATAAAAAACTATAAACAATACGTATGCGAGAGAAAAAACAAAATTATAAAAATTAGAGACCACGACAGTATTTTTCATAGAAACAGATTACATAGAATGAATGCTAGCAACTGTCGTCACAAACTGTTTCATACCACAACAACACAAATAACTCATCCATACGATTCATTGATTATTATGTAATAAAATATAATGTATAATGTAAAATAAAGTAATAAAAATAACACTTATCTTAAGTATCCTTTGTAATCAAAAAAGTCCTACAAATTGAATATTAACATACAATGCGTACGATGCATTCAAACAACGGTGTCGAAAAACATATAAACGAAATTGTTATATACATATCCTACACCATTGCAAGCGCACCGCACACAAATTAATATATTAACACAATACGTATAACTTTTCACTTTACTTATTACTTCTTTACACACAAATTATTATTAATATTATTATTTATTTATTTCATAAGACATATATTAATAAATAATATTATGATTAATATTATAACGGGTGATTTTTTAAGAGCTTGAGAACTTTTTTTTAAAAAAAAACGCATAAAATTTGCAAAATCTCATCGGTTCTTTATTTGAAACGTTAGATTGGTCCATGACATTTACTTTTTGAAGATAATTTCATTTAAATGTTGACCGCGGCTGCGTCTTAGGTGGTCCATTCGGAAAGTCCAATTTTGGGCAACTTTTTCGAGCATTTCGGCCGGAATAGCCCGAATTTCTTCGGAAATGTTGTCTTCCAAAACTGGAATAGTTGCTGGCTTATTTCTGTAGACTTTAGACTTGACGTAGCCCCACAAAAAATAGTCTAAAGGCGTCAAATCGCATGATCTTGGTGCCCAACTTACCGGGCCATTTCTTGAGATGAATTGTTCTCCGAAGTTTTCCCTCAAAATGGCCATAGAATCGCGAGCTGTGTGGCATGTAGCGCCATCTTGTTGAAACCACATGTCAACTAAGTTCAGCTCTTCCATTTTTGGCAACAAAAAGTTTGTTAGCATCGAACGATAGCGATCGCCATTCACCGTAACGTTGCGTCCAACAGCATCTTTGAAAAAATACGGTCCAATGATTCCACCAGCGTACAAACCACACCAAACAGTGCATTTTTCGGGATGCATGGGCAGTTCTTGAACGGCTTCTGGTTGCTCTTCACTCCAAATGCGGCAATTTTGCTTATTTACGTAGCCATTCAACCAGAAATGAGCCTCACCGCTGAACAAAATTTGTCGATAAAAAAGCGGATTTTCTGCCAACTTTTCTAGGGCCCATTCACTGAAAATTCGACGTTGTGGCAGATCGTTCGGCTTCAGTTCTTGCAGGAGCTGTATTTTATACGGTTTTACACCAAGATCTTTGCGTAAAATCTTCCATGTCGTCGAATAACACAAACCCAATTGCTGCGAACGGCGACGAATCGACATTTCACGGTCTTCAGCAACACTCTCAGAAACAGACGCAATATTCTCTTCTGTACGCACTGTACGCATTCGTGTGGTTGGTTTAATGTCCAATAAAGTAAACTGAGTGCGAAACTTGGTCACAATCGCATTAATTGTTTGCTCACTTGGTCGATTATGTAGACCATAAATCGGACGTAAATCGCGAAACACTTTTCGAACCGAACACTGATTTTTGTAATATAATTCAATTATTTGCAAGCGTTGCTCGTTAGTAAGTCTATTCATTATGAAATGTCAAAGCATACTGAGCATCTTTCTCTTTGACACCTTGTCTGAAATCCCGCGTGATCTGTCAAATACTAATGCATGAAAATCCTAACCACAAAAAAATCACCCTTTAATTAATCAATTATTAACACATATTTAAACTATTTATTTATTTATTTAAAGGAGAGACAAAAATCACGTCTTTCCTTTACGACGTTCAGTCGCTCTACCAGAAGAACAAACAAAAACGAACAATATTAACAAAATAAAAACAAATGCTAAACCACCACCGTTACACGCCCATACACAAAAGTGGGTGATACGCCAACAACATGATATGATAAACCAACAACATGGACAACATTTTTTTATCAATACTGCCGAATTGAAAGATATGCTAGAATGCATTAATAATAAAAAATCATACGGACTGGATAGAATACCAAGTATAGCGCTGAAACATCTGTCAGTGAAGAGTGTACATAGTTCAGCTATGATCTAATAGCTGAACTATGTACACTCTTTAATCATTTGCTAAACAACATGACGTTCCCAAATAGTTGGAAATCCGCAAAAATCTACCCAATTTTGAAAAGGAATAAAGGGAGTTCAAACCCAGAAAATTACAGACCGATTAGTATTCTGTCAAATATAAGCAAAATATACGAAGCAATAATCTGGAACAAAACAGAAGACCATAACCTAAAACACAATCTCATGCCAGTTAATCAGTTCGGCTTCAGATACGAGCACTCAACTATACACGCGGTCACAAAACTAACATCTGATATCCGTTATAGACTTAACAATAAAACAAGTACTGGAGCTGTGCTAATTGATATGGAAAAAGCATTCGAACCTGTATGGATAGACGGATTATTGTATAAATTAAACAAACTAAAATTCGAACCAAAACCTTTTACGGATAATATACGAGATGTTGTACAACAGGAAATTCGTAATCACAAACGGCACAAATTGTTCAACGCAACTTTCAATACCACAACGGACTTCAACAAGGATCAATCACAGCCCCACTGCTATTCAATCTATATACTAAAGATCTTATAGAAAACGAAAAACTGAACTCAGAGGGAATACAAACCATAGCGTATGCAGATGATATAGTAGTGTATACAGCAAGCCCAAAATCAAAATAATACAGGAAAAACTACAGGGAGCAGTGAACTTTATTGTCGATTTTCTACATACATGGCGTATAAAAGTAAATGGAAAGAAATGTGAATCGATACTATTCCGTAGGCCATATCAAAAAGCTTCCAGTGATACAGCTATAAATTGGAAATCATTTGCTATAACTATAAACAACGAAAGAATACAAAACAAACCTGTAGTAAAATATCTAGGAATACACTTGTAGCGTTTCTGTTACATAAATGAACAGATTAACATTCAACTCACTAAAGCCAGAAGAGCTTTTATAAATAACAGAAAACTATTCTACTCTAAATATATCGACAATAACGTAAAACGAATAGGTTATCTAACGCTAATAAGGCCCATCCTAACATATGGATGTTCCATATGGTACAACATTAACGCAAGCTACTTCGAAAAGCTGCGCACATTTGAGAGAAAATGCATCCGTCATTGCATAAGAATATTTCGCAAAGCAGATACGAACCATAAGCATTACATCTCCAACAAAAACATATACTCAAAATTCAAAGCGGATAGAATTGATATTCACACTATTCAGTTAATAAGGAACCACATCTAAAGATCAACGTACAACACAACCAATTCCCTCATATACATAAATACGAAGCAATGATACGAAAATATTGGTGGAGAGCACAACACTAGAACGGATTTTTATTTTTAGCACCTAAGTAGCCCAAATTAAGTAGTTTAGTAAATTTTAAAGACATGGTAATTAGCAAGTTTAAACATAGCAAAATTTTAAGCCAGCAAATAATATCCCCATAATGGTTCAATTTATTAATCATAAATCAAAAACTTAATGACAACAAAAAACAATTGTTAAAAGTCTTATGCATCTAACCTGAGAATCCACTTGGATCAGAGATTCTCTATTGCAATAATAATGCTTTGATATTTCTTGTGATATTCTTTAATCATCAAAAATATTGTAAAATTTTATAAAGCTGTAAATAAAGAATTATATTATCTAAAAAAAAGCGGGTAAAGCTTCGGTGCTTGGGCCAGGAGGTACTGGATTCGAATCCCACCAGAGCCTGCATGCTATTTTGGTTTAGTAGTCTCAATACAGTGGCGGCTTAGGGAAAAAGGAAATTCCGAAAAATCTAAAGGAAAATTCAGGCACTCGAAAAAAATTCGCCAAAACCCAAAGGAAAACCGAAAAATCAAAAAAATCGAAAAGTCGAAAATTGCGTTTTATATAGGAATTTTGTATAGAAATAGACTTAATACCACCAATGAAAATTGTATTTCGACA
Organism: Nephrotoma guestfalica; assembly: GCA_963691935.1. NCBI lineage: Eukaryota > Metazoa > Arthropoda > Insecta > Diptera > Tipulidae > Nephrotoma > Nephrotoma guestfalica. Next base: position 132,605,016 of record OY829914.1, on the reverse strand, counting down.
ATGATCATTCATTTATATTACCACTATGGATTATTTTCAATAGATGGCGTTGGCGACGGACTACTATAAATATAAGTTTTGTAGAATTTTGGCAATCTAAGTACAAAATTAAAATCATAATTGTCTACATTTTAGCATATATGTCAAATAATTGTAAACAAATAAGATAGAAATTCTTCTTGCATCAACCATCAAAGCAGCAACATCAAAAATTATTAATAAAATCGTTGTATTTATTGTACCTTCATTTTGTGCCAAGTTTGTTTTTGATCGTGGAACCCACAACCTGATGGCTCAAACATTACCATTATTAACGGTGCGTGACAAGTGTCATTATCTAATTAATTCCGGGATTCAGATTGATTCGATCGGTAAGTTCATTTTTGTGGATTAATGGCTTCAAAGTAAATTAGTCAAATCAATCATTGTAATTCTTAGGAATTGATTTTTGATTAAAATGCCGGCTATCAGACGAGCGAGGCTAGGATGAAGATCACGCAATTCACAAAGAATTAAATGTACAGAGACGTGCTCATATCGGACAAGTTCGCGCTGCACGGGCACCTGCTCAGGTTCGACAAAACGTAACTCGACGAAGAAGTGCGGCGAACGTCGACTTGAATCGCACTGCTTTCATTTATGACTGTACAATCGCCTACAAAAATCTTCGCTGCGTTGATATTGGTGCATTGTCTGCCGTGTGCCGTCATTGTCACTCATTGAAGTTACGAACAGAAATGCCAGGGCTATGCTGTGCCGATGGCAATGTTAGATTGCCGGTTTTGACTTCGCCACCGGAGCCATTGCGTACTTATCTCTATGGAGATACAACGTTAACCAGACATTTTCTCGCACACACGCAACAATACAATCAATGCTTTAACATGACGTCATTTGGAACCAATGTTGTTGTCCGTCAACCCGGCTTCAATCCCTCTATTTTATAGATTCAAGGTCAAATTTATCATCGAAGCGGAGCGTTGATGCCACCAGCAAATGAAGAACCCAAGTTCCTTCAAATTTATTTCGCTAGAAATTCCGAATTAGAATTGAGTTATCGTCTTGCTCTTTTCAATGCGCCAAAACGAGAGATAATCGGAGAACTCCAATATCTTTTTCATGAACACAATGCGCCGGTTCGTTTGTTTAAAACTTCTTTAGATACAATGTCTTCCGATGATCACAAAATAATCATTAGAGCAGGCAAAAGACCAACCGGAGGCCATGTATGTCAGTACAATGTCCCACTATCGACGAAGTTGCAGTTGTGATTGTGCACGGACGAATGCAGCGCGTATATGAAACTCATCGGTCATATGCACTTCAATATCCATTGATGTTTTGTTATGGAGAGGATGGCTACCACTTCCAGATAAAGATGGTCAATCCACTGACCGATTAGTTATTGAGCTGTCGATTGTACTTGCATTGCTATACAAATAACATATTCATTTTGTAAGTGAAGAAACGAATAAGAAGGTCAGTCCCATGCTGTTGTATACTTATAGGTTGATGATGCGACAAGGCGAGGACAATCATCTTTTGATATATCGTCGATTGTTTCAACGGTATTGCGTTGATATGAACGAGAAGATCGAAACGAATCGTTTAAATTTCATCCGCTTCAATCAATCAAAACTACGTTCCGAGCAGTACAATCATTTGCGCGACGCCATCGTTTTGGACGGAGATGCCACAGTTATATTTTTTATTAATCTTAAATTTAATTTTTTTATACACTCGAGTAATGCTCGAGTGTTCTCTTTATTTTTCACTTTATTACAATGTTACAAACTTTAATTTGGCTTTTGAAACAAGATGTTTACATCTGGACAGCTAAACTGGGAATCAACGTTGAAAGCGTTGATTATAAAAATCTCTATTAAAAATTAACATTTCTATTTTTGATTAGTTTACAAAAAATAAAGAAATAAATTGTTTCTCACGTAATGTGATCGACATGTACTTATTAGATTATGTTTTATTTTATTTTTGATTAATTTGCAAAATAGGAAAATTGTTCTCATGTAATGTTGTCGATCACATTGCTGGTCATTGACATCACTTGGTCACGTTGGTTGTGACACATGAGATATTTTGTTGGTCGCGTTGATATTTGTCATTCAGCAAGAATGCAATGTTGTTGTATTTGTATCATGCTGCTTATCTGTCAATAACGTGAATGCTTTAGATGGTGTTGTTGTATCGGGAATGGAGGTGAATGGATATGACTCCACCAACGTCGGTCAATTGACCATTCTCCCAGCAACATATGTTGGCAGCCCACGGCATATGCATCAATATACGCAGGATGCTATGACGTATGAGCGGCATTACGGACGGCCAGATTTGTTCATCACGTTCACATGCAATCCGAAATGGTGTGAAATTACCGGTAATCTACTGCCAGGACAAACTTCCAGCGATCGCCACAACATCACCGTACATGTGTTTAAACAAAAACTCAGGACGCTGATGGACCTCATCGTTAAGCAGATGGGTTTCGGACAGCCAAGTTCTTGGATGTGTTCAGTTGAGTGGCAGAAGCGTGGTTTACCAGATGCACACATTCTGCTGTGGTTAATTGAGAAAATCAGACCACACCAAATCGATTCAATCATCAGCGCCGGAATACCAGATTCATAAGCCACCCGGAGTTGTTCGCAGTAGTCACACAAACATGATGCACGGTCCGTGCGGAGATCACAATCCCCGCTGGGGAAATGCGTTGTTACAAATCCGTTGACTGTGTTACCGCTCAAGACGAAGCAACCAATTATCCGGGTGTGTTTTTGAATGCGATTGATTTGCCGGGAATACCACCTCATAACTTGATGGTCAAGGTAGGATCTGTAATAATCATGCTGTGTAATCTGAACCATCCAAGATTGTGTAACGGAATGCGATTGGCTGTGGAGAAACAGCGTGATTCAAGTGACGATCGTCAATGGCAAATTTAAAGGAGGGGATGTTCTAATTCAGAGAATACCTCTGATTCCAATTGACATTCCGTCCATTTTCGTGAAGGAGAAAAGTATTTGCTCGGAACCAAGTAATTTGGAGCGGAACGAGGTTCACCGGGTCAGCTAGTATATATATAAAGGGTGTTTTTTTAAGAGGTTGCCGATTTTTTTTTTGAATAAAACACATATAAAATTATGAAATGACCAAAATTTTTTTTTATTTGGTAGATAATTTTTTGGCATTTAACATTTAAACACAATTTCTGGCATATGGCTACCACGACTATTTTTCACAAATGTCATTCTGGAGGTCCAATTTTCCAGCACTTTTTCAAGCATTTGAGGGCGTATGTCAGCAATGACACGTTGAATATTGGTTTCCAAAGCGTCAATCGATTGAGGTTTATCCACATAAACCAATGACTTCACGTATCCCCACAAAAAGTAATCGAGTGGCGTCAAATCGCACGAACGCGGAGGCCAATTCACCGGACCATTTCTCGAAATAATGTTGTCGTTGAAAGTTTCTTTCAATAAGTCGATTGTTTCACGTGCTGTATGGCAAGTGGCACCATCTTGTTGAAACCACATTTCATTCATATCCATATCTTCAAGATTTGACAACAAAAACTCATTTAACATGGTTCTGTATCGATTTCCATTCACGGTAACGCGTCGTCCTTCCTCATTTTTAAAGAAATATGGACCGATGATCCCACCAGCCCATAGACCGCACCAAACAGTACATTTATCAGGATGCATTGGTAATTCTAGAACGGCGTGTGGATTATCTTTGCTCCAAATGCGACAATTTTGTTTGTTGACGTATCCATTTAACCAAAAATGCGCCTCATCACTGAAGAGAATTTTACGGTAAAAAAATGGATCTTCGTTCAATTGATTTAACGACCAATCACTGAATTCACGGCGCAAACGATGGTCGTGTGGCTTTAATTCTTGCACCAATTGAATTTTGTATGGCACCAAACCCAAATCTTTACGTAAAATTTTCCATAAAGTCGATGGACAAAGTCCAATTTGCTGAGCACGACGACGAATCGATAAATTGTCGTTTTCTTCGACACTGGCCTCAACGACAGCAATATTTTCTTCTGTACGAACTCTTCTCATTCTTGTCGGTGGCTTGGCATCCAAAAGAGTGAATGTAGACCGAAATTTGGTAATTACGTTCTTTATGGTGGTCTCTGACGGACGATTATGTGCACCATAAAATTCACGAAGTGCTCTATAAACATTTTTAATTGAACACTGATTTTGAAAATAAATTTCCACGATTTGAAAACGTTGTTCTGGAGTTAACCTATTCATAATGATTTGCCAAACAATACTGAGTAGAAATGCCACTTTGAGCTGTCAAAACAACTGTCATAAAATAAAACGACATCTATCGGAAAAACAAACCTCCTAAAAAAACACCCTTTATATATATATATATATATATATATATATATATATATATATATATATACATATATATATATATATATATATATATATATATATATATATATATACGAGTATGCATATATACACATTACCCGTTCCTTTGAAATAAACTGTAACAATTTTTTTCAATCTAGTGAAACTAACTTATTAATATTTTTAATTTTTTCACAAATCCATCGTCTTTTATCCAGAACCACATCTCAGCTAATTATTTAAATAAAATATTGACATCGATCGAAAAATTTGAAAATGTTTAAATAAAAAAAAGAAGAAAATTTCATAACAGGCGAGGCACAAATTCATTATAATGTTTTATCTATGTGGAATGTGGTTTGAAAGTTAACAGCGAAGCTAATTCTTATATCTGCATACTCGTTCCTGTATGGAATAATATAATGGAAACTCATTAAAAGTATAGATTTCTGAGCTTAGTGGTTTATTGATATTAAGATATAATCACTTATTATGGAAATAATGTTGGATAGTAATCTAATATAAATTATTCTTATGTAACTATGTCGATGATAAAGTAGTTGCGTTAAAACGACTTAGACTAAGCTTAAGCTTTGAGATAATATTATGGTAAGATAGATTTGATTCCAAAGCAAAATCTGATTTTGATGTGGATGTGTATTATGATATGGAGGATGGTATGAATATGACATGGCCTGTCATCAAGGCCGGGTAAATTACGTTTATCTCAGTAATTGAAATTTAAAATAAAAATTACAATTTTCGTTTGGTATAAATGTAAATAAAATACAATTATAAATTAATTTACTCCAAAATTGAATTAAAATCGTATTACTTGGTTATAATTTCATTTTGTTTGACTGTGAGGTAAATAAACCATTTAATTTCTTTGCTAGACTCACTTTGACATTTTTAAATTGTATATCAATATCATGACCCAACGTCTTTTAAGACAAATGGAAAGTTTAGTAAATATTTAACAACAATTAATAAATGGTGTTTAAATTTGAGATATCTTTTAAATTTTATATAAAAGAAATAAATTTTATATAAAAGAAATAAATTGTGAAATCTTTATTTATTTTTATTGGAAATTAAAGTACACTGGTTCCGGTTAGAAATTAAAACGAATTTCGTGCAAGTGACTTCCTCTGCTAGCTCGGCAGCCTGTCAAACTGCTATTCAAATTTGGAATAACTTTTTCGCATAATCATGGTTCAATTAGTGGTATTTGATCGATGATGTTATCTTTGAGGTGTTGAACAGTCTGAGGATTATCCGAATAAACTTTAGTCTTCAAGGAACTCCACGAGAAGAAGTCCAATGGCGTTAAATCGCATGGTCTTGGTGGCCAATACACGTCTGTTCTTCAGGAAATTATTCGATTATGAAACTTCTGTTTCAAAAGATCGATTGATCACCAACGGATGGTGTGTGTCATGTTTCACAGTTCTGTTGAAACCACATATTCTTTAATATATTGATGTATCTTGAATTGACTTCGCCAAAAATTTCTAGTCATCTCCCGATATCGAGCGCTATTCATATTACCGCTTTGCCGTTTTGATTTTCGAAAAAATAAATTCTTATTTTCTCCTTATTGTTTTTCTATGGCCCAATTAACAAAGTGCCGTCGTAATTCGTAGTTATTTGACGTTAGTTTTGGTGTTAACTGCATTTTTTAAGCTTTGAATGAAGATCTTTGTGTAAAATATTGAACAAAGTTGTTGGTTTGAGGTTTAATTGCTGTAAACGGCGACGATTTGATGTGCTTTGCTCTTCAGCAACACTTGTGATACCAGCTGCAATATTTTCAATTGACCGACCACTATGATAATAAATTCTGCTTCTCTAACCTTGAATTATCATCTGTCAAGATAGATGGATGGATGGAAAATTGGATTCAGTTTTAATGGTATTGATGAAGTTGATTTGTTAGCTCTATCTGAGGATCTGGATCGACAGCGGGGTACTTTTTTTTTGGTTTTCGCATTGTAGATACTATTTTACTTCTTATTGGTGGACCCATTTTAATTAAGTAGATTTACTAAACACACATTGAATAACAAATCATAAGTAAAAGATATTTAAAATGTACAGAAACTATGTATTGATTAAGTTTACATGAGTAGTAAAATTGGAAGTAGATGCTATTTATACACTTATCATAGTGCTTTTTTATGTTTGCAACATAACTGTCGTGCAGCCTTTATTACAATTACTTTGTCAAGAGCAATATTTATATCGATTCCATCCCCAATAATCGTAAAAAATGCCCCATTAAGTATAAGTGGTACTCTTGAAGCATTCAAGAGTGCTTCGTCCGACATCTGGTATTTTACCAATCAAAATCAAAAATCAATTAGAAAATAATAAACAATTATGTACGCACATCCTTCTCTAATCTCTAAAGCGTTGTTTTAGATGACAATTATGGACGTGGGCATTACGGAAAAGTGGTAAATTAGAAAATTTTATTTTATACATAATTTGTAATTTTTTATGGAATATTTTATGTAATCAAATACGACATCTATAATTTAAAGTAATTAAAATACTAATTATAAATTACATATTGGAAATATGATATAGGTAATTTAACTACGTAATTGAATAAAATGTGTTTATTAATGCCGAGCGGTGTCAATATCGACATCCACTTCCACATTCACATCCAAATCCACGTCCACTTTGAAAAAACTGTGGGACTCTGGACTTAAGATAACAGAAGATATTAGATACTGTATTACGGTTTGTTTATCGCGCCTATTCTATGGGTCGTTGGGTGGGTCTTGTTACAGACTGTACATGATCTTAGAATAAGAAACCAAAAGAAAAGAGCAAAAGAAACCAAATAATGTTTGAACATACACACTGTATTGCTATACTATATTGATTATTGATTCCCAATTGATCAGTAAAACAAATTTTGTTGTTCATGACACAGTTGTAATTTGTTTTTTTATTTTCAAGAGGCAATTGGTTCGATACAAATGCTAAATGAAGAAAGTGAGAGGAGCTTAGATTAATTAAAAAAAATTCATCACTTTGGTTAGTTTGAAGCAATTCAAACTCTCGATTTGAAATAATGTTTTCGGAATGATGTTCCGCGTTCCTTTTATATGTTGAATATTATAACTGAAAGGCTGCGATTTTAAACTTCATCGAGCGAGTCTTTCTTGGAGATCTTTAAGAGCAATCAACTATTATAAAGAGGCGTGGTCAGTTATAATTGTAAAGGTTTTGATGGTTATAAAACACCGAAAGGCGCAAAAATGTTGCACATCAGCAAAACATTCAGTTCAGTAATTAAATAATTTTTTCGCATCATTTAGTTCCTGTGAGAAAAAGGTAATGGGGTTTTCAGCTCCTTGCTCATTGAGCTAAAACAAAATTTCTCCTATTCCACCGGTAGACGCTCCGCACTGGATATAAAATGGGTCATCAAAATTCAGATGAGATGGTACTGGAGCTGTAGATAATGCTTCTTTAAAACTTACAAATGCATTTTGCATATCTTCAGTTCAATTCCACTTATTTGACTTTTATAATAAATCACTTACCAGGGCACAAATTTTTTAAAAATCGCCATACCAGCCGCACATTTCGATGAATCGGCAAATTTGCTTTCAAGCACGCGGAATAGAAATTTCGAGGATTGCTCTAGCTCTCATAACCAGGTAACGTATATACCTAGCATATATATTATTTAAGTAAGAAATGGTTCTTCACGATATTAATGGTCAAGTTGACAGTGAGGGCCAAGTTTGTGGAGCATTGCACAGGACGAATGGCGTCACTTAAAATTGAAGGAGAGGTTAACCTGGCACAACAAATGCGGTTTTGTTTAGCGAATCGGGATGCAAGGGTACTTGCCGAAAGGCTTTCTTAAGATTCAGGCATGAGATAGAGCGTGTATGATCCAGATGGCTTAGTAGACTTTCTAGTAAGGGTAAAAATTACAGTAAACGCTCGATTTAACGGACCCCGATTTAACGGACGCTCGATTTAAAGGACCTCGATTTAACGGACGCTCGATTTAACGGACAATTTTTTATTTTCCATTTTTTGGTTTCCGATTATGATTGGATTGGATATGTTGGATGGAAATGGGATTCTTAAAAGATTTTGGGAAGGAATTCTGAAACATGGCCACCTGGGACGAAACTCGGCCATTTCTTCACCGGTTATGATGGGATTGGGTATACTGGATGGAATTAGGATTCTTAATTGATTTTGGAAAGAAATTCTGGAATATGGCCATCCCCGACGGAACTCGATCAATTTTTAACTGATGATGATCGGATTGGATGTTGCATTTCTGTTGTTGGATGTAAATGGGGGCTTAAACAATTTTGGGAAGGAATTCTGGAATATGGCCACCTGTTATGGAGCTCGCCATTTCTTAACAGATTATGATCGGATTGGTATGTTGGATGGAAATGGGATTCTTAATTGGTTTTTTGGAAGAAATTCTGGAATATAGCCACCTAGGACGGAACTCAGGCATTTCTTAACCTATTATGATGGGATTAAGTATACTGGATGGAAATAAGATTCTTAAGTGATTTTGGGAACAAGTTCTGGAATATGGCCACTTGGGACGGAACTCAGCCATTTCTTAACCGATTATGATCGGACTGGGTATGTTAGATGGAAGTGGGATTCTTAAATGGTTTTGGGAAGAAGTTCTGGAATATGGCTACTTGGGACGGAACTCGATCATTTCTTAACCGATTATGATCTGATTGGGTATGTTAGATGGGAGTTGGATTCTTATATGATTTTGGGAAGAAATTCTTGAACCTGGGACGGAACTCAGCTATTTCTTAACCGATTATGATTGGGTATACTGGAAAAATGGGATGTAAATGAGATGCTTAAATGGTTTTGGGAAGAAGTTCTTCTTACATATACTGGATGGAAATGAGATTCTTAAATGATTTTTGGAAGAAATTCTGGAATACGGCTATCTGGGACGGAACTCAGCCATTTCTTAACCGATTCTGATCGGATTGGGTATGTTGTATAGAAATAAGATTAATAAATGATGAATGTGTGTGTATATTTCCGCTTAGTTCGAACGGTTCTGAAAATTGCATGGTCTTAGAAGGCATCATATTCCATGTTCTCGTGAACAGTTTTCGAGGTCGTTGTTGATAAGAATACTATAAATTTATCCGAGCCCTTTGTGTAGGGTTCATAACTTAATTTTATGTGAGAGTATGAAGTGGGCCAGCCACTCAACCTACCAATTCCATGAGTGGTGGGTGTTCGAGTGGTTACGTACTGGTGATAGATGTTCAGCATTACCAGAAACTTGTTACATTTACGAGCCGCTTGCTTCAATAAAAACGCCTGCTTAATACCAAGTTTCGTGGCCATATTCCAGAACTTCTTCCCAAAATCAATTATGGAGCACATTTTCATCCAGCATACCAAACCCCATCATAATCGGTTAAGAATTGATCGAGTTCCGTCCCAGGTGGTCATATTCCAGAATTTCTTCCAAAAATCATTTAAGAATCTCATTTCCATCTAACATACCCAATCCGAGCATAATCGGTCAAGAAATGACTGAGTTCCGTCCCATGTGGCCATATTCCAGAACTACTTCCCAAAATCAATTAAGAATCTCATTTCCATCCAGCATAAACAATCAAAACATAATCGGCTAAGAAATGCCTGACTTTCCCAAAACATTCGGATTTAACGGACATTCGGATTTAACGGACACCCCCAATTAGTCCGTTAAATCGAGCGTTTACTGTACGCTTCTTTTTACGTTAGTCGTTAACACGCCGAGCGTTTAGACAAAGACGAATATGACCAGTATTCTTTGGCAATGGGCAATGAGAAAGTGCCACGCTTCGCTTGACACGTCGATAACATTGAGAGCAAGCATTCGCTCAATTTCTGAATAAATTTTCAATTATTGGATTGGTAAAACGGATAAAGCGCTGCTTTTTCGGTTTTTTATCTAAAACTAGTTTATCTTAAAACACTAAATAGTGTTGTACAAGATGCATTCGACCTAGACCTAATATGGGACAACATGGAGTTTTCGCAAAAATTTGGGTTAATCGTTCTTGATTTTTGGAAGACAATACATGATGATCAGGTAGACCTGTAAGAGATAAATATAGAATTTAATTTATTGAAGATTTTTGAATCGTTCGGTAACATAAATATGGATGGCCTCGAAATGTTGTGAGGAGTCATTGATGAACCAAATGTATTTCAAAAGTAAATGGCCAAATATAAGGATTGCTGTTACTTTGGAACGATTACTAAATTCGATGAGGTTAGATTCACCATTAAATGCAATTCTATAGCATTTAACCAAAAACACTTTGTTTTTCACAACTAGCGATGGATAAGAGTGGTAGGTAAGTGATGCACAGTAATATTATAATTATTCAAGAATTTTTCAGATTTCACACATAATACGCGTCGAGTATACCAAGATAATTACAGCCGTCAATTAGAACATTACCATAACATCGTTAATCTTTGGAATCATTCGAAAGCACGTAACTTTTGCCCTAGAGAATTATCAATTGTCGGAATACTGGGAATTTAATATTAGGTTAATATTGGTACTAAAATTCCCAAAATCCATCGGAACGCATCGGTTTCCCGTACATTTCGGACAATTGGATGATATGGCCTCCTTATAACCACATTTAAAACCAAACCTTTTTGACGTAATGGACAAATGTGAAAAGTATGGCCTATGTCATCACAATTAAAATAAACGAATATATTATGATGATTTACATTTCCAATGTCGAGGTTTTTGATTTCCCTTATAGGCATATTTAATTGAGCAACCTCCTAATGAACGTGGTCCCTTTATGGTAACATGTCTGAAGCATTTAACTGGCTTTCATTGAGATGATGTTCATGAAGGAATTTTTTTCCTGAAACATTTGTGCGACGTTGATACCCAAGAATGACCATGTCGTTTCCCTTGCGGTTGACCATGTCTTTTCCCTTATCGTTCCCTTGCACTCTTAATGAGAGGGTCTGAACGATATCAAATATTTTCGAGTCAGATTTAACTGAAAGGCAGAATTCATATTCAATATCAACACATCTATTAATTCCTCGCCAGAATATGTCTTCCTACATTGCAACGTAAGACTCCAGACTTCATAATACAAGTTCAAAAATATTTCCTTTGGAAGTTGTCCCCTAGACCACAAATACCCCTAGCTTCAAAAATGCATAATAAAATATTAAATGTTGACATAATACGTGAAAAGTTGAAATTTCAATGTGCCCGCCACATTAGAATGTTATTGGAACTGAAAAATCATCATTCGGTTTATGTTCACCGAATAAACACGATTCCAGTAATTTGATTGGCTACATTTATGATGTGGTAACGCTTTAAACCCTTATTCACTAGTTAAGTATTGTTGTTTTCCGATTTATATCGTGCCTGCAGCTTTTTAATACAGGAACCTTGGATGTGGAAAAACTTTGATTTTTTTTATTATCATATCTTGTACAAAGTTTTTCAAAGCAAAAACAACTCTATACAACAGACGGCAAACGAAAATCATTTATAAAATTGGTAACATATTTTTATTTTCACCTCTGCGCTTGTCGGTTACATTTTCGAAAATCAAATAAAAATAAAATATCAAAATGTGTCGTTTTGATTTGGGTTTTACACGATAAAAAAAGTTTATTGAAAATGTGCCAAAGCTTTTAATACATCGTCATCGTCGTAACCTATTTACGATGTACATATTTTTTGTACCGCGTTAAATTAAATTTTATCGATTTAACGTTTTTGCGATGTGCTTTTTCTATATCACCTGTATATTTGACACTGAACTTTACGGCTCGATGTACGAATATATGTATACGGCCTGGCCTATAAACTCAAATTGAATTAATTTTCGCATAATTTATTTCCTCCGCATAAAAGATTTAGTTTTTCACATATCATTAACTATTTTTTCTTCGAAGAGGGGGAATCTACTTAAAATTTTCAATTTTCTTATCGACCAAATCAAGATATTAAGAACTTTTGTTTCATGTAAATAAATTGATTGCTTTTTGATACTCTTGATCTACTCTCGGGTTGTCTCTATACATTCTTATTTTCTATTGTATAATTTATTATGTTTACATAGGTAAGTGATAAGGGTAACTCTGTGAAGCGATTTGTATTATTTGAAAATTAACCAAACGTAATGAAATCTCGACAATATAAATGGTATTATAATGACGAGGTGGTTTATATACTTTGTTCTTGCCGTTTATTGGAAAATCAAAAGTAAACCGTAATTTAAGTCACAGTATAATGGATTTGGAATTCTGTTGTTATACGGTTAAAGATTTGTATACTGTACTTGTTGGTAATTTGTGTCGTTGATTTATTTAAGCGACACATTTTACCTTGAAAACACTCCTCTATTTATTTTTGCTATCAAATGGTCGCGGAATTTATTCTAGATATTCTAGTCCTTCCTATATTATTCTATAATGCAATCATCTAATAAAGAATAATATATCAAAGTCCCTTTTTGGGTGGCTGTGCTTTATTAACAATACAGGAAGTTAAAATTTTACAAAAACGAGCGATAACACATACACTTGACGCAAACAATTCGCACAGTTGCAGTTTTTCTTTTATTTTTAATTTTCTCGCGAATCGAAATGTTTTTTGAATCAAATTACGTCAAGCTAAAAATCATTTCATCACCAATCCAATGCTATCCTGTGTTTGTATTGTCTGTCCAAAACCACGATAATAACAACAATAGAACACAACAATGCGAAATCGATCGTTCCATGTAGCACTTGTTGCGCAACTTATGGCGGGTATAAAAGGGTACCGTTTAAGCCTTAGCCTGAACGATATTAGCCGCTATGTGGTTGCACTAATTGATGCGAGGAAGAACCAAAGTGAAGTGGCTCGACAACTAAATTTGAGCCGAATTTACGTTCGTCGTATGTGGCAGAGATATCAAGAAATTGGCTGCTACAGACGGCGACAAGGAATCAGCCGAGTTCGTGTTACAAAACAGCGTATTGACCTCTTTCTTGCGACGATTTCGTTCCGAAATCGTCGATTAAATTCGGTTCAACTGGGACGGCGGCTTCAAGAAGTTCTTCAGACCACAGACGCGTCCGCCTTTAGTTCACTCGAAAGCATTTGGATTGGACAGAAGAACAATGGAAAATAGCCCTGTTCTCTGACAAGTGCAGGATGTGTTTACATGGCAACGATAGATGACGAAGAGTGTACACAAGATTAAGAGAGCAATTTGCACCATATTGCATTTAAGAACGTGTCTCATATTGCGGTGGACCATGCATGTTCTTGGGAGGCAAGCCACTGGAGACGAAGATAGATGTTGTGTTCATTTGCGGAGCGAATACTGGCCGTCGGTCAAGAATATTGACTTGGGACATTGAGGAAGTACTTGAGGACTACGTCGTACCTTTGGCTGGGTTTATTGGTGGACAGTTTCTGACCATGCAGGATAACTCGCGAGCGCATACGGCTGGTATAGTGTACCAGTACCTGCAAGAGGTAGATGTGCCTGTTATGGAGTGGCCAACTCGCAGCCCGGACCTCAATCCCATCAAAAATTTATGAGACGAGCTGAAAAAGAATTCGAGGCAAAGATATTGCTCCAACGAGTCTCCAGAAGCTGCAACAAGCGATCGCAGAGGAATGGGGGGCGACACCTCAAGATTCAATGGAATCTTTGGTTCAAATCAATGAAACATCGAATGGAAGCAGTTATTTGTACTAGGGGAGGAATACTTCTTTTTTTACCATTAATTTTCATGCTGACAAATTCACATAAAACGTGTACTTCACATGTTGACCCCAAAAATCACTTTGTTGGCGAGGTATAAGTACAAAAAAGATATCACTGGACCGGTGTTGAAATAGAGTTTGAATCTGCATTCAAGAAAATTAAGAAAACATTGATTTTTTGATATATTTGAACTTTTGTTGGAAGTTGATCAATGTGTGAATTTTTTGCACCCAAGTGTAAATGCACAAATGTCCCAATAAAAAATAATAAAACATGTAAGGATATTATTAATGATGGGCCAATGTATCTTCCAGCAAGTTATATTAAATATCTTAAGGAGCTTTCCATTTGTCATTTTTAATAAAAGAATCATATTTTTCCTGACAAAGCTTATTTAATTCACATTGGCGAGACATGTAAGTAACAAAATCTTTATTTTTTCGGTTTATGCTATCGCGATGATTTTATCGTTGCTGGAAGATTTTCGAAATCCGATGGCATTTGATCTACGTTCTATGTTACATGCAATGCTTGTAAAGTCAAATAAAACTCCACCGTTTTTATCAAATATTGGGAATTTATTGTGAAAGAACGGTAGGTTATGTGTTATTCAAAGTATGGCCCACTACTTTTTCCATCGTTCTGGCAGCATATGAATAACACGTTTGAAACCCACTTCATATTTTGAAGGCTATCCTGAATCAACCCAATTTTTGGTACCTTCATATGATGTGATCTGCTCATACAGGCCATGCGTCATCTTCAGACTGGAAAATGTCTGGTGAATATGACGGGTAGGGTAAAACTTCCCAAAGTAGTGTTTCAAAGTAGCTCTTGACCAGCGCCGTAACATGTTCACAAGCATTATCATGAAGGAGAATAATTTTGACGGGCCCGGAGTAGTAATTGGCGCGTTTTTTCTTGAGTGCTTGGCTCAATCTCAACAATATTGTTCCGTACAGAGCCCCAGTAATGGTTTCGTTCCCCAGATAAGTCAAAAGTTCCCGCAAATTACGGTTATTCGACTAAAACCTCGACATTTTCATAAGGAAAAAAGTATATGCTGCTGATACAAAATCACTAATATTTTAAGGTTATGCTATTGCTTTTGGTTATGCTAATTAAATCAGGCAATTTTAACCATAACTTCATCTTCATGGAAGATCACAACACGACTTACAATTACGTACTTGATATCCTTTCGAGTTTTCACAGAAACCAATCAACCTACAAGTACAGCAATATCAACACGCTCACAAAGAAAATGCAATAATTGAAATTGCGAACCACAACAAAGAAGACAAATCAAAATTGAAGACAATTTTGTTCAAAACCAATATATCTCAAAAGTTGAACTAAACTTATTCAACAGAGGTTTACAATTTTCATCGAAACCATCACAAGCGAGTCTAAATGAAATTGTAGCTGACCTAACAAATATAACCTAAAAATAAACACGCAGAAGAAACAATCTATTAAGTTTCACGCAAAAATTTTACTTGAACACTCATAAAGCCCGGAGTGGCCAAAAGAAAACTTCTAAAATCCAAACATGTAACGCACATAAAAATAGACAAAGGAAACTCATTTGAAATTTTGGATAAAATACAAAAATGGGAACACAAATAATCCACTTCCAAAGATAGTCAAATCAGCTAAAGAGATATAAAGAAAGATGGAGAATATTTTAGAAATACCAAATTTTCATTTTATAATGAATAACCCAAATTCCAGAGTGCCCTACCGTTATGCATTACCGAATTCACAAAGCTGAGAACAAAATAAGACCTATTGAAAAAGCTTTTTGTTAAAAATTCCATCAAGTTTCTAGAAAGGATAACAAATGTAAACGTAATAGTAAATATTGCAACAAACTGTATGGTATATCACGCTTGGAACTTTGTTCCAAAAAATAGCCGAAACCTGTATAGAATAAAGCTTCTTCTAATTCAGAGGACTAATCTTCAAACAACACATTTAGCGATTACGGAGCTGCTAAACAAATTGAATTTGAATTTGGCCTTTGTTGGACTCAAGGTGATTAAAAAACAGCCCATAAAAATTAAAAAAATTCAAGTAAATTCTCTATGTGCATCATCCAGCCTTTACGTATCAAGCTAAAACTAAAAACAAGCTTAAATATAACAACAAAATTAAATTGAAGTCATTTAAGTTAAGTAAGGAACATTGTTTTATTTAGTCTTTTTGTAATTCGATTCATACTAGTTGTTTGGATTTTTGAAAATGGGTCAAAAATTTATTACAAAATTTGATCGGCCAACAGACGCAAAATTAATATAGAGAATTTAGAAAAATATACATTTTTGGAATGTAGAATTTATCGCAAACCCACAAATATCCAAAGATTCATCCACTCTGACTCCCACCATAATGGATCACACAAAATGGCGGCAATCCGACAAAAGAAAAGAGAGCGCATCAATAAATGGTTAAAATGATCGATTCATTCAGTCGATTTTTGAAAACACTGGCAAAAACAACAAATAATTGAACGCATCATTTAATATGTCAAGAAACACCATGGAAATGTTTGCCATTTTATCTGCAAAACACAACCAAATGGACAAGTAGTTTGAAAAAGTACAAAAAATACATTCTACCAACAAGCTGTAATCTATCCGATTATTCGACAAACTTTTCCAACGGCATGTGTCTACAATAAAAAAAGATAACCTCGGATCACCCGTTGCTGATCAAATGTCCAACAGCACAGGCCAACAAGATGGTAGATATGGTTAAATAACGGTCAAATTAGTGCGTTCAATTTTGAGTTTGCAAAAGTAAGTCTAAGATGACAAAGTTATCGAAAACGTTTACTAAGTAATAAAATTAAATTTATAGTTAAATTTTAGTCTTTTATTTCGGTAAATGTTTAAAAAAAAAATCTCAACTTGATGTGTGGTTTCGAGAAGGTGTTTGCAGAAACTCAAAAAGGGAATATGAAAACTAAGGCCGTTCTACCCTACACAAATTTAAAAATAAAACATTGTTTGCATGAACACTAATTATGTAAATTTTCATAAATTACAATGTAACCTGTGAGGTGAGATTGGAGTAGTTCACCAAAAAACCATCGAGAAAACGAAAAGAATATAAATTCACACCGTATTTAGTTTCTTGAATATAAAAGCGAAGTATATATGCTGTAACAATGATATTGTGTTGGTTGCCAACTTTCCGTAAAGCGTATTTCTTATCAGCTATCTGTTGCAGAGGTCAACAAACCATCAAATGCCGAGATGCCACAAACTTTTGGTATGATTTCGCTGTTTGAAGGAACTGTTGAGTTTAAGCTATTATAGTAATAAAAATATGAAAATATAGTTGAAGCAATCCACTTGCTGAGAGTATTATTCTAAAGCAAGTGATCTTGCAATCAATTTCCAAACGAAGTGATGAAAAGTGGCAACATCCCTTGGATGAGGAATAATTACACAACACCAAATTGTTTAGTTTAATTTTAATTAAAAACTAGTTAATTAACTTATTATTATTTATTATAATGAAGTATACTGAATGGCTAACAAAAGTAGAATAATCATCCTTTACATAAAAAACCAAGCACCAAAACCCCTCAATGTTACCAAAGTTCAATTTGACTTAAGTTAAAATTTTACCAATTAAGTCGATGTGAGTACTACCGAATAATTGTGATTACATTGATGGTTCTAATCATGTGATTGCACACACAATTCATCCAAATTATATTTTAATTCATTTTGGTTGGATGAATTGTGCAAATTTGCAAATATTGAAATTTATGATAGCT
Source organism: Nephrotoma guestfalica (assembly GCA_963691935.1). Classification (NCBI taxonomy): domain Eukaryota; kingdom Metazoa; phylum Arthropoda; class Insecta; order Diptera; family Tipulidae; genus Nephrotoma; species Nephrotoma guestfalica. The sequence goes on along the minus strand of OY829914.1, from coordinate 132,587,032 downwards.
ATAAATGTAATTACAATTAAATGCGCATCAACCAAAATTCATGTTCGGTGCACCCAATACTTAACCGAATTTCGGTGTTGCGCTTGGTACTACAACATTGATCAAATCAAATAAAAACGTCAAACGGCATGAATAATCAATTTTGAGGTAAGTAAATGTTAAATACTAATCTACATTTCATTTGTTTTGTTTAATTAATTACTTAATAATTAGCATGAGTCCAGAATGAACCTATCAACCAAATGGTCAAACAATTAAACAAAATAAGCGATATGTTCGATGTTGATTTGACGAGAGGTTCCTTGAAAAAATATTTACAACAAAAATTTGTGTAGTTTTCTTTTATAATTTTATTTTTATGTAATGTCTTATTTATATGTCTGAATCATCTTTCTGCAAAATCGTACTTGATTTTTCAAGTGTGCACTTTCGCACTCCTTAAGGGAGGCGTTAAAATTAATATTAAATTAAAAATCTCGGTTAAGAAGTAAAATAACTACAAATATCAACGATTTATTCATGCGGTAACACCAACGATTGAACTGAAAATGTAATGAGTTTAATATATTAAGGAGAATAAAATGTATCGCTGATTGAAAGGAGTTCATCTAGAAAGCACTTGGAGTACAATCACAATTCTGATAAATTGACAATAAAAGTATTAAACGGAATAGTCACTAATGCAATACTATTAATCCTTAATTAATACACCAACTCTTGTAGAGAGAAAATATGACCAAGCGCTAATTGGCGGCAATATTTTTCAAATTTTAGTGTATAACCACTCTGTGTGTGGAAGAACAAATAAATTTTCTATGCAGTATTAAATTGATAATCCAGGTAGCCTAGTTGGATCGTCTTAACCAGGAAAGTAAATTTGTAACAATTTTGTATATCAATTATCAGTTTGAACGAAAATAGTAAACGATCATTAACACTTCTCACAGATTTGGACTCAGGTTTCGATATCACCTGGAATAGAAGATAAACTGTTCATCCAACCAGCCCAAATGTAACTTCTATACAAATATTTGTTTCTGTATATTACGCTAACCTGGAAGTTTTTCCTAAATTAGTAATAATAAATTTAATCAGAATTCGCATTGCAATAATTTATTAATTATTGTTCTTAAATGATTTTAGTTTTGACTAACAATAATAAGGTTTGCAACTTTGAAAATGTATTTATATAAAATAATTGTTCAACATCGAGGTGAGGTTACCACGTGAGTTTCATTAATAATGGCTTGATGAATTGTGAGATCGTAATCCACATTCATACCATCTGGATTTAGTAGAGACCAAATCTCGCACAACTTGTAGAATAATTTTGTATAGTTTCAGCTCTTTATCCGATAAACCGTATAAATAAAACAATACATGTAAAACTGTACTTCTATTCTTTCTAGAATGTACATGTAAACTGTACTTCTTTCTTTCGAAAATTTGAGAAAATAGAGGAGGAGAGAGCAAGAAAGTTCCATCCAGAAGAGCTGGCGCTCTTAAATTATTAACTCTCCTTCTTTAGATATTTCTGCGCATAGTACTGCCACTTGGAAAAATACCTCCACTGCTGCAGGCACATCTTCAATGACCATTGCTCTTATTTGCACAGGATTTTCCATCGTTGTGTCTGCAAACTGTTCCACGGCTGCATTTATTTTTTGAAGAACGATGTTTGCTGCATTTTGCACAATACAACATGAACGGTCCATTCTTATAGAATAGAATGAACCATCATTCATATTAGAATATTCAAATTAGATTTGTCTGGATTTTCACCAGCAGCAAGCGGTATCCCACAAATATGGGTATTTTTCAAACGTTAGTTTTAATATGCAAACATTTGCCAAAGATAAGAGAAACATAACCGAGAAAAACATTTCATTAACTTCGATCAAAATCGTTCGAGTCAAATTTTGTTATCGAACGGATAATCAAGAAAGCTGGAAATTCCTCGATGAAGATAAAACCTATATGTGTTGATGATGGAGTAGACTGGATGATTGTGGTATAATGGATCTTCAGGATTTTCTGTTTATTCTTTGCCAAAATAATTTATTATTTTTGATTTTTTGGAATAGGCAAAAGCTTTCGAGTTTTTTCAGTTTTTAATTGCAAGTAACAATTACAGTGAAAATCAACACATTTCCGCTTAAATTCTAATTTAGTGATTCCTATTTGTTTAGTTTCAAAGACACCCAGCAAACGCAGAAGTAAAGGGTCTTTCAAAAGTCACGCCTAGATGTCAGTAGTAAATAACTTTTAATGTTGCGTACCTTTATTTGTATGTCATCTTTGACATTTGTGAAGTAAACAGATGTACAGTTTTAACGATGAGCTAGAAGAACGCATTAAATTTATTCAAACTTATTATGAAAATCATCGATCTTTAAAGAATACGTATCGTAAAATTTGTGATTTTTTGGTGTAAATAATTTTTTTTTTGATTTATTGACTCATAGATCTATGAGTCAAAAATTCAAATTTGTTAATAAGTTAAGTTGATTGTGTAGATGTAGGTGTCGATTATCATAGTCGTTTGTCACTCAGATTTAACGCTAAATGGAATAATTTCCTTATGATTGTGTATTTAATTCGAGAGTACTGAAGATAGACCAATGTACGGAACAATCACAATAAAACCCATTACAATAGAAAAACTAAAGTAAAAATCGTAATTAAACGTCCAAATGAGTCAATAATTCAAAGGTTAGTGAAAAACTTTGAAGAGACTGGTTCTGTCGAGGAACGGAAAAGGTGTGGCAGACCAAAAAGTGGATGTTCTAGTGAGGACATTGCTACTGTGGTCGAAAGTGTCGTCCTGGTGAGAACCTTCAACATCGATATTACGACGTTCTCAGAAATTAGGCATTCATCCATCGACTGTTTGGCAAATTTTACATAAGAATTTGCATTTGTATCCTTATAAAATTAAATTAACACAAAAAGTAAAACAAACAGATCATTATCAACGCAGAACTTTCGACAATTGGTTGTTAGAACATGGTGCTGGTTTTTCACACAAAATCATCTTTAGTGATGAAGCTCATTTCACATTGGATGATTTCGTCAACAAGCAAAACTGTCGTATCTGGGGAGAATAAAATCCTCCAATAATTTCAGAAAAATCATTACATCCACAAAAATGTACTGTTTGATGTGGTTTTTGGGCTGGCGGAATCATTGGTCCATTTTTCTTCAAAGACACAATTGAAAGAGCTGTTACTGACAAATTTTTGAAGATTTTTTGTGGCCTCAACTTGAAGAAATAGACACATCCAGCTGATCGCAATCATGCGATTTAACGCCATTCGATTACTTTCTTTGAGATTTCTTGAAAAATAATGTTTATGTGAATAAACCTACAATTGCACATCTGAGAAACAACATTCGGACCGAAATTGATGAACTTAATGCGGTAATGTGTAAGCAGGATCTTAAACATTTTGGTTTTCGTATAGAAGCCTGTAGACGTGCCCGTGGTGGATATTTAAATGATGTCATTTGTGACATATAATTGTTAAAAGGCATATTTTTACAAAAAATAAAAAACACCAGAAAAAATCTAAGTATTTTCATGTTTTGTTTTAAAAAACATCTAGGCGCGACTTTTGAAATACCCGTTACTTCCAGAAATGCTGCAGAATTAATGAAGAAAGTACTTAATTTCTTGTGAAAAAGATAGGACAGCGGGAAAACGTTCATCAGTTTGAAAAAGTTATATTTAGCTTTCTATTTTACGCTTGTGAAAAAAACAATACCTGTCTTTTCGAATTACCAGTTTTACACATAAAAAATTTACTTTAAAAGTACCTCGGAAGAAGAACTTCTAAACTACTTCCGTTTAAGTACTTTAGAAGTAGTTCCTAAGTATACGTCTATATATGTCTCAAAAGATTTATTTTAAATAAAACTCCAATATTTTGTTATTAATTTAAATTATATATTCCAAATTAATAAAATTAATAATAAAATTAATTTGTATATGACAAAAGAAAACTTTTATCGCATAAAAGTTTATTCGCTATAATTTACATACTAATACTTGGTCGAAAGGCACCTGCAAAAATTGGCAATTACACTATTAAAAATATTAATATTTACCATTTGATTATGCTACAAGAATTTATTGTATGCTAATATTAGATCTATTCATTAAAGCACTATTTTTAATTAAACACTGACTAACTAAACATGCACACCTCAAAGATGTACTTGCACCATATTTTATGCACACTTTGTGGCGACAAAAAGGGGACGAAACATAATTATTTCTATCGTTCATTCTAGTTTATAAAGGGGGATCCAATAAGAGCTTTCGGAAGTTTTTTTTGAAATAAAACGCATTACAATCAATTTAATAATCAAAAATTGTATTTGGCAAATTATGGCATTTAATGTTTGAAAATAATTTCTTTTAAATGTTGTCCGCGACTGACGCTTAGATGATCCATTCTATGAGTCCAATTTTCGAATTGGAATTAACGATATTTCGTCAATTACACGTGTTATGTTTCCTCTTCTAATGCAGGAATCGATTGTGGTTTATCGATATAAACAAGTGATTTCAAATCCCCCATAAAAAGTAATCTAACGGCGTTAGATCACAAGATCTTTCACTGGTCCGTTTCACTGGTCCGTTTCTTGATATGATGTTCTCATTAAAATTTTCTTTCAATAAATCGATGGTTTGGTCTGCTGTGTGGCACGTTGCACCATCCTGTTCAAACCACAAGTCGGCTACACTAATATCTTGAATTTTTGGCAATAAAAATTCATTGATCATTGCTTTGTAGTTTGAGCCATTGACGTTTACACACTGTCCCTCCGCATTTTTAAAGAAACACGATCCGATGATGCCACCTGTCCAAAATCGACTTGTACGCACTCTAGTCGGTTGATGATGATATCCAATAATGAAAAAGTGGCACGAAATTTATTGATTGTTTCTCGAATAGTTTCAGTTGGACGATTATGAACACCACAAAATGGTCGAAGAGCACGAAAACAATTTTTCTCTGAACACTGATTTTTGAAATAATTTTCCACAATTTGTGAACGTTGTTCTCGCGTAAGTCTATTCATGGTGAAATGTCAATGAATACTGAACACAAATGTTATATGAACATGACAATTGTGACGCATGAATCCCAATGAGAATCCCAATTGGAAAAAGTTCCTCCTATTGGATCACCCTTTATAAAACGGTACGATGTGTGGGAAAAGTCGTGTGCATATATTTGAACTAGTGAACTTATGTTTGCTCGGCAGTCTATATATGCAGGTACACTAAAATGAATATTTTCGAATTCCGTCAAAAGTTTCTAGCCATATTCCAGGACTTCTTCCAAAACTCATTTTAGAATCTTATTTACATCCAACATAGGTGGATCCAGGTGGTCATATTACAGAACTTCTTTCAAAACTCATTTTAGAATCCCATTACCATCCAACATACCAATCCTCAGCTTAATCGATTAAGACATGGTCGAATTTAATAAAATTTCATGAACCAAAGTCACTTTAATATTTTATTTAAAACAGTTTTAAAAAAATGAGGTCACTCGAACCAATGGTGTACAATCTTGAAATCAGTAAATTTTTATCTTAATTTTTTTCAATTATTTTCCCGTCGCCGAGTTGACCGTCGCCGGATTGTGCATTACCGAGCTGTCCGTCTCCAAGTTGGTCATCGCCGAGTTGCCCGTCGCCGAGTTGGTCGTTGCCGAGTTGTCCGTCGCCGAGTTGTCCGTCACCGAGTTGGTCGTCGTCAAGTGTCCTTCGCCGAGTTGGTCGTTGCCAAGTTTACCGTCGCCGAGTTGACAGTCGCCGAGTTTGTTTCGCCGAGTTGGCCGTCGCCGAGTTTGTCATCGCCGAGTTGGTTTTGCCGAGTTGACTGTCGCCGAGTTGACCGTCGCCGAGTTGACCGTCGCCGAGTTAACCGTCGTCGAGCTAGGTTATTATCAGGAGTATGTATTAAGTAGATAGAGAAGATACTCCTGATGATGACCTAACAAGTCGAAATCGATCGAGTGATTTTTTAAACTTTTTAGACAAATTTTTTAATTAACATACTCAAAAATTTTATTTTTTGCGAAATAAAAAAAAGTGTTCAATAAAATTTGTCTATTAAGAATTCATAAATAATAAAAATCGAGTTTAATTGTGGAATGGTGTACAGAATTAGTATGCCAAATATGTAATGTTGCCAGAAGTATTTTGATTTCAAACAGGCTGAAATACATTACATTTTATTACTATTGATGGCATACTTTTTTATCGTCACAGAGCAATATATTTTATGTTTTGTATTGAATTGGTTTTATAATGTAGCTTCCGATTATTACCATTATCTACTTCGACAATATTTAATAGTTTATTTAGTATGAGCGGTAAAATTAATATTGCATTTAATAGCAAAATTAATACAAATTTTGTATAGCAGAGATAACTGCAAAATAAACTTCATTTTATCTTCAGAACGCAAAACGATTTTCATATCCCACACCATAACAATGGTAGCTTTCAGAGAGTATCAGCATCCTCTGATAAAAGAAAATAAAGTGATTTAGCGTTGATTTCATTCTAGAAGACACGATATGTAGCTATACTCATTGTGCTGTGATGCCACTCAAACAGACGCCAATGGGAAAAAATTTATCGAATATACGTAAGTATTTTTTAAACTTTTTTATGATAATAGGAACCGTTTATAAACACAGATTTAGTGAAGAATGAAGAAATATATTTTAATATTGTTGCGTGCTAATCATTTTAGCTCGGGGATAAATTCCAAATATTGTTATTGCCGTTTTGCATAAATTGTGATTTAGTTGAATGTCTTTTGAATGAATTGAGTATATTACGAAAAATATTAAATACTCGTGCATTTTATAAGTGATAACGCGTTACCAGAAAATATATAGTCTTGAGAAACTTAAAATGATATTTGAAATAGAACTCTGACATAACTATCGAAATTTTAACAAGATATTTATCAAACACTGAGAAGCAACTCCATAAAACTCATCATTATATGCATTGAATTTACTATAAACTTATTCTTGCTTTAATATGATTTTCGCCACTATTTTGTATTTTTTATTTATTTCACTGGCGCTACAGTACATGTAGTGATTCTGTCGCCTCTATGAGGGAAAATTATCAGATTATTTTCAGATTAATGGTTGAAAAGTTCATTGAATCCGATCCAAGTCCCAGGGCTGCTGGATGAGGCATACTGGCATGTCGGGGAATTCGTTTTCCTTTCAGTTTACAATTATCTTTTATGGTGTTTCCCTGCTGTCACTCAAAGTAGTACTAACCCACTACGGTTGCCTGACGTCCAAATTGCCAACATTTTGAAAAAAAACGACTTTTCTAAAAGCCTTGTTGCTTTATTAAAATTATTCAGAATTATTTGAAAATCAACCTGGAAAATACCCGAAAAGTTCCAACAAAAATGTTTCTGCTATTATCCACTAACACTAAAACACAACAACAAACAAGATTAACATTTATTTATTTATCTACTTAACACCATTTACGGCTATTATTAACCACACCACTATTTTATCTTTAAACCCTTAAACACTACTTCTGAGTTTCCTGCTTTTAATTTCCACTGTTATTATATCGCGTACCGCGTTTTTAAATAAGCCTCACTTAAGAGTCCCTCGTTCTATTCATCGCACCTGCATTTATATACCGCGCTGAATATTCCAGAATGCCCACGAAGAACCATGTTCTAGACTTAAGTGCTATAGCCTGCAATATAAATAAAACGGTTATAAATCGACTTCTAATGACTACTACTTAGACCCAGTTGTCTCTATTTGTATTAATCCCATTAAACTATTATTAATGTACGCTGAATTATTGTCCAACCTCCTCTGAGTTATTATCACCTAGACCAATAGGCATCTTTTCAATATATTAAGCTGAAAGTTTATTGAAAATATTTTTTGCCTTCCCGCTTATATTAGAAAACTAAAAGTTAGTATACTCCCAGATGATCAATACTGGATGAAAAATTTTACAATATAAGGGTAATCTGACTTCAAATATCTGGGAATTTGCAATTTGTGCTCAAACTTAAAATTGAACAAACTCGTAACAGATTTGCAGTTCTGGTTAGGAAGTTCCTATTGACTAGGTGAATGGGCAATATAATATTATATTTCAGGTGATATCGGAACGTGAGTCCAAATCTCTGGGAATTTATGTTAATAGCCGTTCACAATTTTCACTCAAACTCAAAATTGAAATGCAAAATACGTAACAAATTAACAAGCTTTTTAAGTACGTTAAGACATTTTTCTTTATTAATTTTCAATTTTGATAAATTATTTTGCATTTGAAAAAGGTGGATTTCATTCAAAATTTTCCAATTTTCGGAACTTACTAATCAGGTAGCATTAACTCCAATAGCTTCTACAATAGGTTATTAAATTACTCGTCCATCCAGTCTATTAGGAACCTACTAACCAGGCCAATTTGTTACGTATTTTTGCATTTCAATTTTCAGTTTGAGTGAAAATTGTGAACGATCATTAACATGCATTGCCATAAAGATTTGGACTCAGCTTCAGATAGCATCTGAAATAGGTTGTTAAATTGATCATCCAGCCAGCCTAATTGGAACTTCCTAACCAGGACAGAAAATTTGAAACGTGAAACGATTTTTGTATCTCAAATTTTGAGTTTGAGCGAGAATTTGAACGATTAATAACTATGCATTCTCAAAGATTTTGCGAATGCACAAATTTATATTAGCTGAATGGATTTTTGAAGCAATCCAAGAAGATCGGAGGACAACTCTGCACTAACATTTCGACTTTCAACAGATGCACAACGGCAATAATTGGATATGTTTTGGGACGTTCTATCATAACTAATCGTAACTGTGCTAAAATATATAGATAGGGCTTCATTTAGAATTAGATTTCTATAGTCGTAGACAAATTTTAACGTTAAACGCCTACAAAACGGAAAATTTCTGTTAACAAAATTAACAATTTCTTACTAAATTTCAAATCTAAATGACTTAAAATAAATAACTAATTACTGATTTGAGAGATATAACAGTTTCTTAAGCACAAGGTTCCACCTTCAGCGAAAGGTGTTTTGTAAATGCTTACGACAGGGGGCATTCAAGTGCAAAATGGTACATGCAAAATCACCTTCGCTTTGATCAAGGAATCTAACAGTATCATTCGTGTAAGGTTGCAGGAAACCTTGTCTTTAAACATATAAACACAATTATTGCTCAAATTATTGTACTAGATATATCTTAAAGTTGTCGACTAGTCCATCAGATTTATTTAATTTTGTTATAAAATAGAACTTCTTTAGTTTTTGCTTTGCCTATTTTTTGCGAACGACAAATGGAAACGCGCAACTTTCGTTTGTATAACTAAACAAACACTTGAGAACTACTAATTTTTTATTTTCCAATAAAGAAAATGATAAAATGAATTAATTGTTATAGATGATCGAAACGAGACCCCCGTAATATAATCAAACATTTATTAAGCTGAAATTCCTATCAATAACATCCGCCCGTGCCGCATAATAAAACAGTTAAGCATTTTCCTGCCGAAAGCATTTGCCAAAATGAAAAAATAACATTCACGTAAAATTTTAGTCACGTCTTTCTCTTTCCTAATTTTCAGAGTAAATAGTACATAACATATAACCATATACCATTTATAGTTACGAAATACATATATACATGCTACGTATGCGGCAACATAGACACACATTTTTACGGGTATATCTGAGATTTCCTATTTTATCTTTATGGCTTTTCAAAATTACTTTAGTATGAAAACAACGTTTTCATTCAACATTAATTAAATAAAATGGACATTTAATGATGGAAAACAGTGTTTAACTGATTTATCTACCAAATAGGAATAAGTTATATTAAGTTAATTAGTTAATTACAAATTGAATAATAAGTTCTTAATTTGTGCGAAACTTTTGTATAAATTTATATACCTGCCGTATTTGGTTGAGGATTGGAAGCCAGTTGTCGAATAAGCAGTGTTTGTATTCTAATTTATCATAGTAAAAGACAATTGTTCATCATAGTTGGTGTATTTATGAGTAGTAATAAAATTCGACTTTGCTTTATATAAATAAAAAAAAAATGAAGGTTTATGTAAATCAAATTTGAACAATAATTACTTCTGATAAAGAGGCCAACTATGATTAAAAAATTTAGACCGGTCTGATAAATTCAGAAGCAAATACCGTGGGCAGACACAAAAATTATCGCGATTATCACTGATCACGATTTCAGTTTTAGTTTTTTCGATCGCGATCTTCAATATTAGTGACACACCGAAAACACTATTTATAAATTTCACCATACTTCATTCGACATAATATTTGCATTCTGAGAGTATGATGGAGAAAATCTACAACAAATTGAAACAGACTATTTCTACTATGAATAAACGATTCGATGCGTTGGATGAAACAACCAAGGTGCTCGCTTCTCTTGTTGAAGAAAATAAATACCTTAAGGATAAAATTGCTTCTCTTGAGATGAGAATAGACAAATTTAAACAACACACGTTATCCAATTCAGTGGAAATTGTTAATCTTACTATACTACCTAATGAAAATGTCCGTTCATCAGTTGTAAAGCTTATAGAAAATCATTTAAATATACCGATACAAGACGCAGACGTCGATAGGTGTTTTCGTGTTCATAACAAATTGCCAGGAAAAGTTGGAAAAGTTATAATTTGTTTCAACCACAAAATGATCAAGTCATCTGTGATGGAGAAATTTAAACGTTTAAAGAAATTACCGTCATCTATTCTGAACCCTGCAAGTAATGGAACAATATACATTAACGAGTGTTTGACGCTTTTTAAAAAAAACTTATTGTTTGCTGCTAAAAAATGTATGAAAGATAAGGGATACAAGTATTTGTGGATGAGAAATTATTCAATTATGATGAGAAAAACGGATGGTGGGGCTATTCATTACATAAATTCGATAGTTGATTTAGATAATTTATAATTTTTATGTCTGATATATTTTTAGAAAACGAAATCCTAGTGGATTTGTGTGATGATTCTCTGAATGATGATGATAATCAGTTTCAAATATTGAATTATAATAACGATATTTTTTTTATACATCAGAATATTCGGAGCATGAGAAAAAACTTTGGTGAGTTCACTTGTCATTTGCAAAGTCTTAGAAAGCTACCGCATATTATTTTTTTAAGTGAAATTTTTATTGTAGACTCCGAACTTGACTTTTATAAATTAAATAACTATGAACTTTTCGCTAATTGTAATCCATCTAATCGGAATGGTGGCGTCGCCGCTTACATTCACAATAGTATTAAGTATTTAAGCATTGACAAATTAAATTTCAGGTGTGCTGATACTTTGAAAATTGATTTAGTTATTGATCGAGAAAAATTTAGTTTAGTCTGTTTCTATAGACTTCATGAGTTTTGTGTTAATTTGTTTTTAAGTGAATTAGAGAATTGTCTTTCTACGAATATGGCGGGTAACATCGTGCTGATCGGTGATATGAATAATGATTTATTAAAAAACGCATCAATTGAGAAAGATTATTTGCTTCTTCTTTCTGCTAATGGTTTCAAGTCACTGGTTAATCAGCCTACTAGAGTAACTGAGCATTCTTCTACTTGTATAGATCATATTTTTGTTAGGCAAACTGTAAATTCTAAGATTTCACTTAGTTCGTTAGTCTTCGATTTGAATGTTACTGATCATTATGCTACAGTTCTTCTAGTGAAATATAATAGTGATGCAGAGATTGAGAATAATAGTATGTTATGTTCTAAAATAGACTTTGCCCATGGCAAGACCTGTATAATATATCAGATGTCAACGAAGCATACTCTTACTTCATTGATACAATCGAATATTGCATTAATGGGTCTAAAAAATCTGTAAGACATTTTGTAAACTCTAGATTGAAAAATTGGTTAGATTTTGATCTGTTTAAGAAAATAAGGGTTAAAAATAATTTGTTTAAAAGATTGAAAAAACATCCAACTAATTATAATTTAAGAGAAAAATATCGAAAAGTATAATTACTTGTGGAAAAAGAAATCACAAGTACTGTGAAAACTGCTTCAGGAATTCTAAATGTCAATGGAATTTGGTGAATGAACTTGTTGGCAAACATTCCTCGCATGTTATCATTAAAGGTATTGAAGATGGTAATGGGATTATACATGATGATCATTTTACCATGAGCAAAATATTCAATGAATTTTTTGCTAGTATTCCGAGAAATTTAACCAATGAACATATTGAGCATCAGACTCTTAGTGATCTCGAATTAAGTGAGTTTCTTTATGGAAAGAAAACAGCCAATTCTAATAGTTGTTTCTTTAATCCGATTTCTGAAAACGAGTTATATTGCCTCATTATGAATTTGAAGAATTCCAACTCAACTAGCAGTGATAATGTTTCCAATATTATATTAAAACGTATAGCATTATTTATATTAAATCCACTGGCTCATATTTTTAATTTGAGTTTAGGTTCAGGGATTTTTCCTAGCAAATTGAAAATGGCGGTTGTTATACCTCTTTATAAAACTGGATCCCGTATGAATGTATCTAACTATAGACCTATTTCTCTGCTTTCGGTTTTCTGTAAGATTTTTGAAAAATGTTTGAAGTCACGTATTATTGACTTCCTTCAGAAAAATTCATTTTTTAGTAAAAGACAATATGGTTATCAACATAACCGTAGTACGGAGGATGCACTTATTGACTTCTTGTCGCCAATTTATGTGGGTTTAAATAAAAATAAGAAAGTTGCTGGAATGTTTTTAGACATTACTAAGGCATTCGATACTGTTGATCACAAGAAACTATTTTCTAAGTTGGAACATGCCGGTTTTAGGGGCATTTCTTTGGCTCTGCTAAAATCATATTTATCAAACCGTGTTCAATGTGTTCGTATTGGTAATGCTTATAGTGATTATTTAAAAATTGATAGAGGTGTTCCTCTGGGTACTGTATCCGGTACTGGGTCCTGTGTTGTTTTTGGTGTACATTAATTCAATTTGTGAGCTTAACTTCAAAGGAGAATTGGTAGCATTTGCCGATGATACCGCTCTGTCATACTGTAGTGAAAAAGCTGTGAATGTTTGTTGTCTTATTGATCATGATCTGCTGGTACTTCGTAAATGGTTCAACTTGCACAACTTGGTTATTAGCCCTAAAACTAAATATATGAATTTTGACTTGGTCGATAAACAAGGCACTCAATCAAATTTATACCAACCTTCACATTTTATTTGTCATAAATCATCTTGCAATTCTTATGATAACTGTGCTAGTTTATCTTGCACTAAAATTTACAAAGTATCCGAATATAAATATTTGAGTATTATAATTGACACTAAGCTAAAATTTTCTTCACATGTTCCCTATGTTAATAAAAAGTTGAATAGCGCAATTAGGAAATTGTTTATTCTTCGCCCGGTGTGTCCTAAAAACCTTTTGCGACCATTATATTTTGCTCTTATCCATAGTCACTTGGATTATGGCATTTCATCATGGGGTAGGATTTATTTTAGTAATCTATTCCCTTTATTTAAAATCCAAAAAGCAGCTGTTAGAATTATCAACTTCAAGAGTTCACGTTATCATTCTTTTGATTTGTTCAAAAAGTCGTGTGTACTAATTGTTCGAAATTTATATATTTATAGGGTATTGAATTTATTTTATAGAAGAGGTGGCTACATGAAGCAGCGTAATGCAAAACCACTTAATCTATGTAATACTGAACATTGTCTGGTTCCATTCACAAGAATTGAGGGTTGTAGAAGGTCTTTCTTTGCAAATGTTGACGTGATTTTGAACTTCCATAATTTTCTTAAAACTTTGAAAGTGATATTAATGGAATCTGAAAATATAGAAGAATTATATTTTTGATAGTATCGTCACATGATTTTTAGATTGATTTTTCATCATTCCGAGTCATCATCATTCGTTGCTCGTCATGGTATTTTTTTATATTGATTTAAATGTTTTAACTTGTTCTCTTATACTTTTATTAATTTATTAGTTTTTAGTTTATTAAGTTTTGTATCATTTTTATTAATCTTTTTATTTTATTTGACTTTTTTCTTTTGTTTTTGTTTATATAATTTATTGAATTTTTGAATTAGAGCACCTCACGCATCTAATTAATTTTTGTATATACATTTGATGGGGCTTCCAAAATAAATAAAAAGTATTATTTCAGGAGGTTCCTATTATTTTATCCTTTTTACGAGTTTATTATTGTAACATTTTATGTATTATTATTATAACATGCATTGTAATTTTTCTTTTTGGAGTTTTTTGGATAAATAAATTAAATTAAATTAAATTCTGCCTAATTTCATTTATATGAAATCTGTCACAGTGTTTAGAAGGTGTAAAAATTTATAACTAAAGAATTATAAAATTAGTGTATATTAAAATGGAGCAACACGATATTGCAAAAATAAAGCTAATTATAAAGCAAAATGAAGCCGAAATCGCCAATTTGAATAATAGAAACAGTTTACTATAAAACAGTGCCCGTTCCAGCAAAAATCTGGCGTTGTTTTTCATGGATAAATTTAAGCGTTCGATGCGAAGTAAAAATGGATATGTAATAAAATATTTATGTGCAGTTTTAAATGAAAGTATTAAAATTGAAAACAAATTAAATTTATTTTAATTTTAAGTTAGATGTACGTGAAGTTTACTTGTAAATTGTAATAATGTAATAATATTACTTGTTTAAAGACAACATTTGAATCTTTCTGGGAAGAGGAGGTACCTCTATTTTCCGATAAGCAGTTTAAAGAACGGTTTCGTCTGACCCGAGAAACGCTTAATTTTTTGTGCACAACAATTGGAAAGTTTGTGCAAAAAAGGATACAAATTGGAGGAAGGCTATAAATGTGCCAAAAAGAATAGCTCTCGCATTATATGCATTGGGCTCGTCAGCAGAATATGCCACTATTGGTCATCTTTTTGGGATTGGGCGAACTACTGTAGGAGAAATTACATCACAAGTGTGTGATGCAATCAACACATTGCAATATATTAATGGGTATCCACCAACGGATGAAAAAATACAAGAAAACCTTAAAGGGTTTAAAGATATTTGGGGATTTCCTCAGTGTTATGCTGCCATAGGTATAGATGGATTTTGTGCTTGTTTATCATGTTATTTTAAATATATTCTAATGTTTTACTTATTATAGATGGATACCATATTGAAGTTAGCCCATGTGCTGACGAAGCAACTGATTATTTTAATTATAAAGGCTCGTATTCAACTGTTTTGTTCGCTGCTGTAGACTATAGGTATAGTAATTGTTTAAATTTAGAAATTCCATATTAATTTAAATTAATATTTATGATTACAATACAGTTATCGTTTTATTTATATAAATGTCGGTTCACCTGGACGAAATAATGATGCCTTCATATATGGAAATTCTAAATTGAAGGTTATACATACAAACGATCCAATATTCACAAAACATGTTAAAATTATCAACCATGTTGAAATACCGGTTCTATTAATTGGTGATTCAGCGTTTCCCTTATCCCACAGCCTAATGAAACCTTTTTCACACCAAAATTTACGCAACCAACTGGAATTCAACTTTAACAAAGCCTTGATCCAGTCAAGAAGAG
This sequence comes from Nephrotoma guestfalica, assembly GCA_963691935.1. Lineage (NCBI taxonomy): Eukaryota > Metazoa > Arthropoda > Insecta > Diptera > Tipulidae > Nephrotoma > Nephrotoma guestfalica. The sequence continues at coordinate 132,571,332 of OY829914.1, read as the reverse complement.
TTGTAGAAAATGATTTTGGGCATTACAAGGCCAGGTTCAGATGGATTAAAGGATTGTAAGTTGTTATCGCCAATACAAATAAAAGCATGTTGCATTCTTCACAACATATGTAATGAAGCAAATGACCAAATTATTGATAGTTGGAACGTAGAAGATGATGGAAGAACACAGCCAAATTTCAATAGCGTTGTAGGTGAACGAGATACAAACGGAAATAATATTAGAAGAACTTTGACAGAATATCTGGAAACTCAAAGAATAAACCCATTAAATTAAAACAAAAGAAAACTTTATTTAATAAATTCAATTTTATTTAATAAATTCAGTTTTATTAAAATTCATTATTTTAAATTTCAAAATGTGTTTTCAAATTATTTTTTCAAACATTTTATCACCACTGCTTTATCTTATGTACACATTTAACATCAGTAGGATGTATCAATTTAATTAATATTTATGGCTACGAATTGATTAATCTTTAAAATAATTAACTAAAACCTTTTGAAGTTTTAAATGTTCTTCCGCCAACACTAGCGATTTTTCGGCAATTGTATTGTATTTAGCCTGATATTCCAGGCTGTCTCTCATAAACTGTACGCTTTGTTGATAATATTTTTCTTCACGATTGTTGCGCTCTTCTTCGACTTTATTAAATTTTTCAATTTTACCCAGCATGTTTTGGTGAATAATCATTTTTAATTTTCTTTTCTTTGGGGGATTATGATCAATAGGCAAATCAGACGATGAAGCATCGTCACAATTTTACACATTTGTTTCACCAGCCGTATACACGTGTATACACGTGAAATCTAAATATTCTACTTCTTCATAGTCGTGCATTGGTTCATGATATGTAAAAGAATAAATGTATATATAATAATAAATACATATTATATTAGTTATTCGGATAATTATAATGTTCTTCTTATCAATATTACCAGTGCTTTGAATACTGTCTGTACTCTCTTAGTAATAAGTCTCTCGTTGTTCCCTGGAAGTCTGCCTAAAACGCCATTAATTTTATTATACCACTTCCAGTCAGAAGGTGTGTCGCCTGAAGGATCAATAATTTTTTTTTCATTCCTATAAAATACAAGAAATATGTAAATATTATACCAAATACATAAAATACAAATAAAATCATGTACCTCTACTTCTGAGTCAAGTTTTTAATTTTATTGGAAATTTCACCTGCCTCGCAGAAGATATCATATTGTTCCAATTTTAATTTCATTTCTTTATAAATGTGAGAATTTCTTTTTGCTCGTCGCAAATCATCCAGATATTCTTGTTAAACATCAATTAAAATTTCAACGGCTGCGTCACACCAAATGAATTTCTTTTTATTCCTATAAAATGTAATTTTTACGAATTATTTCACAAGTATGTATATTTATTTAAACATATGATTTTTTTTACTGGCTTTCCATATTAATACATTATTTGGAGATATTAATTGTTATATATTAAAATATTATTGTTGTTATATTACTGTATATTAATTTACAAACATCGGCAATTTCAAAACACAAACGACTAATAAATTCTAAAAGTTAAAATGACATTTGAAATACAATTCATGACACACTAACACATTTGTTGTCTCTTTCTTGCATTACATAGTTATTGAGTTTTTACAACTAGATTGCGATTACCAAGTTGTAAAACGCAGTAATCCTGTTTTGCCAAAATCGTGTACTGACATACTGAAAAAAATAACCACGTAATCTCGAATTCGCGATTAGCTAGTTGGTGTCTGTCTAGGATAAAACTCTCTTAATTTCAAAACTGCACTCTTTGTTAACAAAATACAGCTATGGGGTTAACCAACTTGGTTTGGAAGACCGTAAAGTGAAGTTGCGTGAGATCGCTAACACCTTAAGGCAGTGCACACATTATTTGGCATGAACATTTGACCTATAAGAAAGCTCCGTTCAAAATGAGTGCCTTTGAACAGAGCTTTTTTTTGATCTCACTAAGGTGTCAACGTTCTCACGCAACTTCACTTTATGCTTGCTCCCGTTGAATCAAAAACTGCAAAGCGTGGATGATTCAAAGATCTTTTTTGGAGCTGGTAATAAACAGGAGATTTTGCATTGGTATATGACAATGGATGAAAAATAAATCCACCACTGGAATCGTCAATCAGCTGAGTGAACAGCAACAGGTGAAAGGCGTCCGAAGAGGCCGGTAAGATTTTGGCCTCCGTAATTTGGAATGTACAAAGTATTTTATTCGTCTACTGTTTTGAGAAAGGAAATATCAGTAACAGTGAATATTACATGGCATTATTGGTGCGGGGATAAAATGACCCCAAATGTAAAAGTAAAAAGTATTCCTTCACCGTGACACGAATCGTTGGCTAAGACGAATTCAACGTCTATTACCTGTTCTAAGACTTCAAAAAATAGTCTAGGGAAAGAGATTTCAATGCCTGTTTTTAGTCTAACTATAAATCGTTATACTAAAGGGATGGAACTATTAGAGAAACATTGGAATGCATGTATCACTCTTGAAGGAAACCATGTTGACAACTAGTCAAGTCAAATTTTGCAAGAGAAATGTTTTTATAGTAGTTATTAGTAACAGCAGAGTTATTTATTTATGTAAGTCAACAGTAACTAAATACATTATCAAAGAATCGTGCATCCTACTGATAACCCTCGTTGTGCGTAAAATAAATGTCTGAGCCTGCCACATAGTTATATGAAGTGTTAATAATTTAAAAATTAATAACTTCCGACGAGAGAAATATGTGAATATGTAAATTGAAACTGTAATTATCGTACGATACTCAGCTGATAACATAAAAAAATTAACATTAATTATTTCCAAAACTTAATAATCGTCATTTTAATACGACTTTTGCCAAAAATCTGTTTTCCAATAAAAATTCAACCATTGTTTAGCCTAGATGGATTGATTTATCAGGGTGAACTTTCATTTTTAAATGTTACTACTATAAATTTCGAGGTTCAAGTGATATTTGGCAGAAAATGGCCAATCGGAAGTGGCAGCTTCTAAATGACCGAGATTTTTAATTTTTTGCAAATATTTTGAAAAATATATCATTTACGAAAAAATGATTATTAACTAAAACATTCTAAATAAAATCCGTAGCAGATCAGATTTCCAAAATTTAAGCGGAAATGATGATTCTTGACACAAAACCGTTTTTTCGTCAAAAATTCGGCATCAGCTGTAAAACTCAAATGGATGGATTGATTTAGTTGTAAAATGTGCTTGATTTTGTGCTTTTTTAATAAAATTTTAATTTGTTCGAACAAATTTTTAGTGTATGGAATGACAAATACGAGTAATTTAAGATTTTATTTTGTGGTCGAGAGATTCAATTTATATCAACATAAATTTGTTTGTCTATCAATTTTTTAGCATAATGATTTTCTGTGGACAGTATGTGCCGGATAACGCCGGTTCTGTTCATACAGCCTGTTTACACCAGAGACTGAAACGAATTTAATGAACTATTTTTAATGAACCGAAAACCAGAACCGAACCAAAAAAATAAAAAATTGAACCTGAACTGAAACCAGAAATGAAATTTCAACCGGTAATTTTCGATCCGGTTCAAGTTGTTGTTGTCCGGAAAAATGTATAAGATATTTTCAGTTTATACATTTGTACAAAAACTAATCGAACTGCCCAAAACGCAAACATCGTGCGATAATTTTTGATCAAAGTCATTCGTTTTTATTTTATATATTTTAGTTCAGTATCTACCCAACCTTGTATGATTTAAAAACTACTCAATATAATGAAAGTTTATCCAAAAAAAGTCTTTCTAATTTGAAAACTTTCTCCACATGAAAAGAGCGAGGGATAAATATAAACTTAAATGTAAATGCCGCTCAGGACTATGAATTCGGGAAACAACAAACACCGATGTTTTAAAATATTGGGCTACAAAAAGTAAATCTAATCCCGAATTTGCTGAAGTAGCTAAAATTATATTGGCCTTTCCTGGTACCCAAGTAAGTGTAGAATTTATCTATATTTTATTATTTTAATTAAATTTTGAATTACAACTGTATAAAACATTTGGAATATATGATATATGAACAGGAACTTTTTTATTAACAAATTATTTTGAACCGGTTTTTGAGCCGAACCGATAATCAATGGACTATTCGGAACGGAACCGAACCGGAATTTACAAATTAGGAACGTAACCGAAAACCAAAACAAAAACATTTCGGTTCCAGTCTCTGGTTTACACATAACAGAAGCAGAAACAGGAAAGGTATTTTTAGGATGGAACGGCCCGGTTTCAGACACCTAGCTATCGTACGGCGCAAGGACTACTACATGGACGGATTAAACCTTTCTCCTTCCATCTAGGTTTAATGATTAAAAATATTATTGGCCTTAAACAATTCCTTCTTTAAATCAGCACATAAGAAAAAAATATTATTATTTTACATGCATCTGGAGATTTTCTGAAATTGAATTCTAAATTAATACTTTTCGGCTTCCATACAATTTTATAATGCAATCTAATCTTTCTACTTAAATTAAATTGAATTAAAGAGATAAAGAGAAGCTTTTGGCACTGAAAGTTCTAAAAATATTTACTAAGTAGTTCCAATTCATACAGAACGGGCGTACAAGAACAGACATGAATGAAATTAATTCCTATGATTTTGATGGACAGATAGCCAACTCCAATCATCGTGACATAATAATTTAGCAATGCACTTATTGTTGTTAGCTACACTTCTAAATCGAAAATTGATAATGTATACTGTACGTATAAATCGAAAGTGAAATGTATCAGTACAGCACAGTACAAACACAAGTCAACAATGATTTAATCCACTACCTTGGAACTGCAGTAGATCGCTTATCAGATATCTAACTACAAAAATCGAGCAATCCTAGTCAAAACATCCTCCTAGAAACGAATCTTCAACGAAAGCTCAACAGCAACACAAAAACCTTCCATCGAGATCTTGTAAAAAAATGTATTTACTCTAAACCGCTTGACAAAAAACCTCACATTTGCAACAAAAATGAAGTAGCAGAAAAAAAATCGAATGCAACTCAGGAGCAAATGTCAACTGTTTCTGTCCAGATACCCCTCTTGGTGCAATCCTCTATTAACTAAGTCAGGGGAAAAATATAATATTTCTTATAACTTGGTATCGTTGTGTGTGTACTAACAATTTCAAATGAGCAAATACCAATTTATAAAGGAAGCATTAGATTCTGGCCAAGCAGAGATCAACGTGCTACAAAACAACCCAAAATCGTTTTAATACTTCATACTGTAAAAATACTTTTTACTTTAAATTTATTATCAACAATCAGGCTTATATAATTTGGCACCTATAATGGTGGTGTCCAGGTGACACATTCTTGTCATGGAAATTACTAATTATTTATTACCAATTTACCTAAATTATTCTACCAAAATATAAACCTGGCTTGGTCATACACAAATTATTATTATTACTACCGCACCCACTACCAACCAACCCGCACCCACTACCAACCAACCACAAGCGACGTTATCCGATAATTAGCTAGTATCATGAATATCTCCCTCATAGTCCCAGATTCCTAAATTCCAAAATAAATTAAATTAAATCAAAATATTTAATAAATTAATTAGTAATAATTTTAATTAAATTGGTTTATTTTTATGTATTTTGCTGGCACTACACATCTCTTAAAGGGTTTTTGACCGCCTTATTTCTATGCTTACATAAATGTTATTTTTTCGGATTAATGTGTGATTGGTTCATTTAATCCTATCCTAACCAGATTCTCAGGGCTGCTGGATGTGGGCAGACTGCTGCTGGATGAGGATGATAGTTGGTTGCGGCGGGGGAAGGGGGCAGGATTATCTCACTTCCATCCGTTCTTACAATGCTGTTCCCATGCGGTCACACCAAAGTTGGTGCTAACACAATCACCGGTTGTTTGACGTGAAAGATGTAGTTGTTATAGCATTATCTCTCTCCGCTACGTAACTCCATCGGAAAAGCTATTAATAAATAAAAAAGTTAGATAGATAAAATTAACATGTAGACTGCACCAACAGAAAACACCACAAGTATGATCCTAGATGATAAACTGCGATGAAAGAATGAAATATTACAAAACGGTGGTACGTGCGTAATAACGACCTCCTTAGGGAACTTGCATTTGAAACAATCGCCAACCAGGTAACCAATGATGCGCGGAAACATGAAGGAAGATTGACGAGGAAAAATAAGACGACTCGGGTAGGGTAAAACCATTTTAGTTTAAAGCCAGCGCTAGTCAAAATCAACAGTAGTACAATTTAGAAGAAACCAATGGCGACATCATAAACAAGTAATAAATAGCTAATTAGGCACAATGTATACCCTTCTCCTTCGGATAAACTTTCTTTATTGTAAAATTTAGTATGAAGAAAAAAATCCCCTCGTGATTGGGCGTAATACTAATGCACATCATTTGATATGGGGGAGTACCAATACTAACAGTAGGAGGTGTATTTTCTAAAATTATATGAGATTGAAATTCTTATGGATGATTGAGAAAAGTTTTTGTAAAATGTATCTTAGACTTAGAATCTTAATTTATTGAAACCGCCATTAATGCCACATATTAATAAGATATTGTCAGTCTGAAAAATGTTCAGTACCTTATTAATTCCCAGTTTTCTATGCACATATGGTGTTTGCTCTCTAAACGGTGTATGCAATCTAAACTGCATTTGAAAAAGCATGTTTCTCTTTTTTCTAATCAAAATATTCTGAATACCCGTTTTTGGTGTTCTGTCCGGAAATAAAAATAAAAATTCTTGTCGAGTGGGCCAACCTCCCAACGGCGTTAAAATACTATAAAAGCTTAAGTTCTGCTTGCTGATATCCTTGGGGTAAATTATGCGAGAAAATCAATCAATCTGTTGGTCTTTACTAGGCTCAATAAAATCTTGTAGTAGAATGATAATTGTAAACTTTGTTCTCCTCGACTATAATGGTAAGTTCAGCTCTCCAAGGCGTGTAGTGAATTCATTTTTTCTGTTGATATAGCTGGCTGCCTCAGAGATGGTTGATGAAATTTGTCCTGCTTTGTAACAGCAGGGTTGTCCTATATTAAAGTATTTCTATTTGTTGATTTACGTGGTATTCGGTTTTGCTGAATATTTTTTGCTGCGTGTCGTTATGGTACTGAAACTGGAAGTTATCGTGGTGCATCTTTAATTATTCACTTGGCACTAAATCATGTTTTGGCTTCTAAGTCAGTGTTTCATTCGCTTTTCGAATCTGGAAGTAATCGCGGTGGATTTGTAATGCATCGGCAAATTCTTAACCATTCGAATTTATATATTTCTGGTATCTAAAACGAGTTGAGCCTAAAATGATTTAATCGGCTATTTATATAACCTGCAGACAATCTTTAATTAACTAACCACTTGGCACTAAATCATGTTTTTATCTTTAAATTCGTGTTTGATGTGTTTTTCGATTTGGCATCTGCCAGCTTTCTACAATGAAAACACTTAATTCTTGATTAATAGTGGGTATAACCCAACATTTTTTAAGGGGCATCTCATAATGAGCGCATAATTATGTGTATGTGAATAGATCTTGTTTTGCTTTCTATTTTCGATTTTGGTCCAATTTTCGATTTATGTTCCGCTAGCTTAATTGAATTAACCTAAAGCTTGGCGAGGAATAAGTGTAGCACTGAATTTTTTAATGAGGCATTTGAATGGGCTATCATGAGATTTTTTTTAGTTGTGTTTCAATAGATTTTGTTTTGTATTCTAATTTAGGGCTGGTCCGATTTCCGTTTTGAGTTCTGCTGGCTTTTAAATGGAAAAACCTAATGCTTTATCAAAACCGAGTGAAGCATGAAAAGTTAATGGAGCATTTAAGTAGCCCAAAATTATCCTTTAACTTTCCATTTAATTATAAATATTTTTTTGATATACGTTCTGCTAACTTTTCTGGTTCTGCTTAGCTTTTATACTAGGAGAACTAATCGTTTTATATGGAGGAGATCAGATCAAGCCAAATTTTTTTTTATAATTAGCCTATGATTATAAATATTATCTTGAAACGTTCTACTGGATGGGTTCTGATAGCTCTAGAACCGTCACGAATTAGTTTGACTAACTTTAACAAATTATAGCAAAAATACCATGGAAAACTCATAAAGAAAATTTACTGTGATATTCACATTACTATGTGTAAAGCTATCATAGGCACCAAACAAATTAATTTATGATATTTCTTATGCCTTAAGAGTAAATTTTTTAATTTTAAAATTTTTAAGCTTTTGTAATCGTGCTTCTGATATCATTACTCGTTACAAATGTATGCTTAAATCAATAAAACCGTGTATAGCAAAAATATTTAAATATTACGAAGTAGTGTGGTGTATCTGTCATATTGTAGAGGGTTTTATTTTGTTAGTCATATGCACATAAAATAACATCGCTGGAACATTATCTTTACAAGGCATTCAAAAGTTTTTATTTTATGTACTTTTCGCTGTTCAAATATAAATTTACGGCCATAATTCATGCCATGCGAGTCGTAAACATAAATTCAAGTTAAATATAAATCGATACACATAATGGTAAATTTATATGAAATCAAGATTTGCGTATAAATTTCATATTCAAATAGAATTTAATGGCAACAGGTTCTTTAGCGAGTCATTGGCGCCCTAAACCAATATCAAATCAGCGTCTGCTTTCCAGATTAGGAGGAGATAGAAAGAGCATGGAACTAAACACTAATAAGCCTAGAGCTGGACCACATTTTCCTCCGAAACTGTACAACTTATAAGTACACATAAAACAACAACAAACATTTGCCAGTTTCAGTCGTAATATCCAGACTAAAATCCGTGTACTGGAGATTTTCAAACCTGCTGGAACAGGGAGCTTGATAACATAACAACGAACTCAACATGTTAACGCAGCTAACAAGAGCTTAGATGTTTACGAAACGAAATCCCTGGCATCATCTACGGTTCCACTTTCTATTGTAGTAGCCATCAGAATGGAGGAGAATTGTGACCCAGTTTTCATATCAGATGCGTAAGGCAGCACATTATCGGTTTCCGGCCAACCAATATACAAATTTGCACGACATAAGTCCGAACCAATACATTTAATATAGCAATCGTTACCGCGCATGGACCTAGCGATGACAAGATGAATGATGTGAAAGATTCTATGTTGAGTTACGAATTATGTTATTAATATCACGCAGGAGTGACATGATTACTGGATTGCGGTTTCATGCAAATTTCAATAACTCACAAGACTGTTAAAGTGAGAAAAATTACTAAAAATGGAATCGTGTTTTAAAAATTTATTAAATCGGGTCAACGACATTAATCAGCAGATTAATCAGCAGATTCCTCAGCAGAAATGTAAAAACATATTGTTTCACTTCTGGCACCTAACCTGCACGATCTAATTTTTGCAGGATCAGGAGCAAAGAGTAAGTACGAAATGTTGGAAGTACGATGAACATTTACCAAATAAACGGGAAATAAACATACGACAGCTTTGCTCAAACAGCTTTCGTGGGATTAGAGAAAGACAGGCTATAGCAGAGGTAAAACAGGCGAAGAAAGACCAGCAAATTCTCATGAAAAACAAGCAAAACCCGGCGAGACGAATGCATAATGCATGACGAAACTATCATTATTGCCGATGCAGCTAGGATGATAGCACCACAGCAAATGAATTTGAGATCGAGAAACTCTCCGCAGTCGAATACAAAAAGTTTGTCAATACGATTTTGCAACTCAGTAAACCCATCATTTCCTTCAAAGGTACATTGAAAGAACGCAAGCAAGAAGAAAGAATCACATTTTTCGCTGCTCTATGTTTGAAGATGGAAAAGGAAGCTGATTAACCCAAGTATGCAGCACGGACGAATCTAAAATGCGGAAAGTTTGATATTGAAAGTTGCTTATCTGATGATTTAAAAGTATTGATGTTTATGCAGGGACTCAACAAGCCGCAAGACACTTAGGCGTTGAAGAAACTTCTAAATAATGTGGACAGCCAAGAGATGTAACATGAAGCAGTTGGAACAGATGCATTAAAAATTAGTCGTCAATATTGCGACACGATTAGGCTGCGCGATTTTAAACACAAGTCGATAGTTATGTACCCAGGTGTCTCGATTGGTGAAATTTCAGTGTCGAAAGTGTCTAGTGATTCATTTCCACAGTGAAAGAATGAATATTTTGATTGCAAGCAGAAGCAGATCGGTCACAATTCAGGTTATTTTTAATTCAACCGCTTCAACACGATGCTTTCGTGAAGGACAGCATTACACGTCGAAGCCTTGCTGTTGGCGCTTTATCTTTCTTGATCCGAAAGTATGTTGAGCCAACAATCGACAGCGCGAAATCGAAATTGCAACTCGATTCCCAATCTGAAATTGCGCGATCGAGAACACGCTCTTATGTGTTACGTAGCAAATTTAAATTTGGACGTGCTCGGAAGTAATTGGATAGAGTATCTGCAATAAAACTGAACCACATCATCAACACAATTGAATAATGACCAAACCCCAGAAAACCGAGATGATGAGGCTAGTTCTGGCACCAAGAGACGACCAACGATTGACTGCAAGCATTCATACGAGCAGTTACATGGTACAGGAATAACTATGTAACAACGTGAAATTTGAATGGCAACCAGTGCGCCACGTAGCTTATGCAAGGCTTAAAAATGTGATTATGTTGAACTTAACGTTAAACTATTGTGACCCGAAGAAGAAAGTTATAGTAGTGGCAGACGCATCGAGCTATGACATGGGGCAGTATTGATTCACAATCTACAAGACGGAACCAACGCTGGTTATTATTAAAGGCGGAACGCTACTTATTATTAACGAAGGTCGAGAAAAACTACCCGCGGATCCAGCGAGTGGCTTTGGCGTTGACGTTCGCTCTGAAAAAGTTTCATCGATACATCTACGGTCGCAAGTTTGAACTTCAGGCCGATCATTGATCGCTGTTGGCGATTTTTAGATCGAAGAAAGACATTTCGGTATACTAGCTAGCTCTTTGCTACGATACGTACTCAGTTTGCACATTTACGTTTTCACCATCAAGTTCATCGACACGGTGGCGTACGTAAATTTCATCTCGCGATTGCCAGTACCATTTGGGGGCCTGCTGTACGAAACCAGTATATGTGAAACATAGTTAAATGCTTCCGCCTTCATTGCAAACGATTGGCCGCTATAAGGAGGAGAACTAATATATTAATCATCCAAGGTCCCAAATTTTATGGCCATCGCATCGTCGTTCCGAGTCGCTACGGTAACCACATTTTTCATCAGCACCAAGCAACATGCATTGGTCATCGGTCATCAAAAACTTAAAAACTGGTAAGGTTCTATGAAAAATGCGCTACAAACGTAAAAACCCCTAAATGTCCGTAGTGGAGTGCACATCAATTTTGCAGAGCCCGTAACAGGTTTTTTGTAACCGGTAATCATTGACGCGTTTAGCAAACGGTAGGAAGTTTTTAAAATACAATCAACAACGACTGAAATGGCGGTCGGCCACTTAGAAGACGTTCTTACCCGTTAAGAATTCTGCAACAGCATCTGTGTCAAAAGGACTTGAGTTTTTTGTAGTCAAAACAACATTGCACACATCAGAACGACACCATTTTATCCACACTCAAACAGTCAAACTGAAAAATTCATCACCTTCTTGAATACCGGATTATAGAAGCTAGAACAAGAAGGTAATGCTGATCAAACTTTATGCAAATTTCGAATGTGGTAACGTGACTCACCTTCATTTACTTTCGTTGTAAAGTCACACTTTGAAGTGATGATGAGACGACCGATGAAAACGAAATTGAGAAGTGTCGATTAGGTGAGAATGTGTTAATCAAGAGATGCGAGTTGGTAAACTATCTTCTGCTAATTTATTTGTTTATTCGAATCACAATTGGGCAGGAAAGAAATTAAAGTTTTTGCGAATCAAACGCAAATTCACTTTGTTCGATAACGACAGAAGCATTTTGCTGGACGATTTTGATTTAAAGGTGCCAACGTAACGAGCAGCAGTTCCGAAGGTCTTACTAGAAGTGGAATCCCAGGACTAGTATTTTTTGTGGAGAAGAGAGGAGATTAGATAGACTGTAGTAACACTGATCTATTATGTGTTGTGAGATGGCAACATGGGTAGGAAACAGTAGACATATTGGGCACATATATGTGTGACATGTGTATTACACCACGAGAATGCAACGATGAATAACAACAAACAGATCAATCTAGAGATAACTTCAATTGTTCAATACTTTGACCTGTGTTGTTTAATATAACTCACGCAAACATATTAAGAAAAGCCGGCGTTAAAATTTCGTGCAAATAAATCAGGCAAAATTTTTGGATATTCAGATGATATCGTGTTTCTTAACCAAACCGTCAACTTGATTTGAAAGTATAAAAGTAAATCGAAACGAAGTGGTCAAGCCTATCATCTTCGAACGAAATACGAGCAAATTGAAAGATTCGTATTGCGGACGGAGTCACAGTTTTCCTCGCCCATTCAAAATTATTGAAGTAACACAAGCAGTCTTGCAAACTCGCAATGTAAAATTCATATCAATTTTTTATAGAAAACAATTTATTCGAGATTGTGACATTATCGGTTATAACGGCCCACCTTATAAGATAGCTAGGACACCACCAGAACACCTCAACAGAAAGAAGTCGGTTTCGGGCAGACACATGATTTTATTTCCAGGAATACTTCTTAATGCGGCTTTCTTTACTCTTTCTAATATGTTTGAGACACAGATACTTCGTTCATCATTAAAGGTCAATCCAATACTATTTATTCTAAGGGTCGACGATCTGAGGAAGTTTGTATTATCCAGAGAAAATGACCAACTGAGTTTTGTGTGGATTCATATTCAAACCGCAACAGTAAGCCCAACTGGTAACAATGCCAAGCTCCTTTGCATGCGTTCGCTTAAGATGCATGGCTATAAACCAAACACGCCATTTTGTGAGCAAGAATGTGAGAGTTATAGGCTGACGGTGAAGATAGGTTGCAGCCAGGGTAAGGTTAATTCAAGCTTTTGTTAGACATCCGCAGGTATAATGCCATCAGATCCTATCGACTTAGAAGGACTACATCTATTTATACCCACTTGTGTTTTCTCTTGCTTATGTTGTTGAAAACACACTTTGATGTCGGCGAAGTGGGAACATTTGTTCAAATGAATCTTCCGAAATTGGTTCCAGAACAACGCATAGCCAAAGTGGCATTTGAATTGTTTTGGCAATTGGACGATGACAAAAACATATTTCACTGTGAATCGGGACATCTGGAATTGCGGCAATTATTTTAGATGGTGGCCGAACTGCACATTCAGCGCTAAATTTGTCGTTGAACATGCAAATCACTAAAACAGCAACATACAAAAAAATTTTGGAATGGGTGTAGTATTCCAATCATGTCAATCATGGCGTACAAAACTGCATTGGAAGAAGTAAAATCACAGCAACCACAGATGAATTGATCCACAAAGTTTTCCCAAATATCGCACAGAATTAAAAAAATCATCAGTCGCTCAACCGCCAGAAATAATGATGTCAATAATATTAATTTCATCATTCAAAATTAAATGCCAGGCGAAGCGACAATGTATAAGTCCATTGATACAGTGATGAATCAAGCCGAAGTTATCAAATTTCGATCTGAATTTTTAAAATCATCAGCCGTCGCACGTTTTAACATTGAAAATTGGCGTGTCTGTGGAACGAAACATCAAGCTTTTAAACGGGATGATGAACAATATCATCGACAGTTTTTAATGGAAAATTTAAAGTAGAAGCTGTACTGTTAATACGCATCTCAATGATTTTGATAGATATGCCATTCGAATTTAAACGTTCGCAGTTTTCGGTGTGTAACAAATGATGTTGGATGACGCTTACGGCAATCCAAGGCACACACCGTCTATGCGTTAACGACGGGTTACCTTTATATAAATATAAATACATTTAATGTTAAATACTCGTATATAGTATACTAAGAGAAAGATATTTGGAAAGGGTATATTGGTACGAGTAATCTCTTTATGTACCAAAACACTTTGTGTTGTTTTGGAATTTTAATTCGGATATTATCAACAAGATACTACCACCAATGAGTAAAAGTAAGAAATATTGTTTGGTATCGGTTTGGTAATAATTGTAACCGACCATTACTTTTATATTATGCCTATATATTGTGCTATATACTATCTTCTACATCTTCTATAATATTCGGGTACCAAATCATTGTCATAAAAGTTCGATTGCTACCTAAGCCAGTATTACAAGTGAAGCCAGTGAAACAATAAATGTATAATTAAACATTTAGTACATTTCTAAATAGAAATAATTTTTTTTATTTTGAGAAAAACAGAATTTAATTTAAAAAAATTTGTGAAGTGCCGTGGCCATATTAAGATAAAAATAAAGCTTATCATATCCGTGCTCTTTCTCGTAGTTTACATAATAACGTACGTATTTTATATTTCTGAGCGATGAATTGCGTGCAGTTATATGAAATTCAATTTAAGGATATATTATTATTTATCAGTCGTTTACTATAGTAATTATATGTTTTATTTAGTGGCACAAGTAGTAAACGTTCGACCTGGCGAGGTATTCGATTTTGGGGAAACCGGTTGAATTAGTGTTACGTCTTGCGTAGCTTGCATATTACGTTCGAGGTTGAAAAGGTAAATATTCGGAAAGCTAAATTCATTTCGTTCTCTGACACTACGAAATTTTCCTTCTTTTCTTCTCAAACAAAGGCGTAAAACCGAACACCGTGACGTTAACATATGTGAGGTAACGGTTCCTCAGAGGAAGCATAGAGGCCACGGACATTTTTATTTATTTTAAACAAGTGTTTTCATATTTTTTGTTTCTAAGTTTTGTGAATCACGGTGTGCATGCAATGCATATTACCATTTTCTTTATATTATGTGTATATCATTAGTTTGTATAAATTACAAGTTGTAGTCTTATAATTAAAATTTTTTTTTTTGGGCGATTAAACCGTTAGTGTGTTAAATATAGATAAAGTGTTTTATATCGCTTCATCCATATTAACTTAGTGCTGAATTATATAAAAGTTATATCGGTCATCGCGTATTAACGAAAATAGTAACCGATAGTCGAAATTCCTCGCACCAAAACTCAGGATATTACGGGTTTCAGGTACAGCCATCATCTCATTGAAGCGCTTCGAAGGAGATTGTGGTAAGTTCATTTTCGATAAATAAAATGTATACTATATTTTTAATGGTGTGTAATAGCATCAATATAACGAGGAATTTTACACTTTGGTATTGCATATTGACGTGGTGTAGTTTTACTATTCAAATTTTTTCTAAATAACTTTTATATCTTTCTTATATTGTTTACGTAATTAAATTAGTTATATAATCATAAAGTGTCTAGTATACCCAAGTAACTGAAATAAATTTCCCATGTGTTTAAAATTATCTAAAACTAAATAATGGGAACTACTGGAAGTGATATGTTTTAATTAGTTCAAAATTTTACGGGTGATGATGTGTACCTTCTAGTGCTGTTTTACAAAAAAAAAATATGTTATACATTACACGTATGTTGTCTACGGTATATATTTCATTTTGGAGTAAAAGAACCCGCCATTGTCCACTGAGGTCTACCCTAAATATAAAACCGTGTAATGGCTCCAAAACTAACCGTAACAAAATGGCGCCCGAGCAGGGACCTGAAGTCTTCATACATTTCGGTCCAACAACTTTTAGAAATAAAATTAGATCATAAAAGTGAGTGGGCGTACAAATACAATTGTACGCTTTAATATGTGCATGTGAGATTCTTAACACATTGTTTTTTTTATCAGTTGTAGGTCGTCCTAACAAGGCATCCATGCAGCGTAACTGCTTAGCTAGCTAAACCGTTAAAACCGCTTGACCGTAGATTGCGACAATTAGTTTTTTTTTCTTCTTATAAACCAAGCGGAAGGTTTCAGTTATTGATATCCATAATTTGACTAATTTATGAAACTATGTATCGATTCATGGTGATTAATCCACAACAGATTTTTGATGGTTTCTGATTTCTTGTGGATTAACACTAATGCCATCTACATTAGAGCTCATAAATTAGATAAATAATGGGATCGGAAATGAAACATTATGTAATTCATTTGAGTATATTTTTTTCTTCAAGTTTTGCTAAATACCGACTAAGATTAAATAATGTTCGAGTCTATCTAAATCCCATGGTTTGAATCGGTGATGATTTCACTTGCAATCACTATGAAATTTAGCCGGATTTTGCATTTAGGTATATCTAGTCGCTGTAGTATTACCGTATACATTTTTTTCAATTACATGCCATATTGCACTCGCTGTCAAACAGCAACTTTGTTGGAAACATAATCACCGTACTAATTTGATAAAATCAACCTTTACATAACTTTTTGAATTTACATATTTATTTATTATTTAATTATTTTCTATTTATTTATTTATTTATTCATTTATTTATTACGTATATTTATAACGCCTAGTATAGTTTCATTGCGCAGTTTTTTTTTCAAATTCTAGTAGTAACTTAATTATTTCCAAAAATACTTTCAAATGGATCCAAATGCTTATATTCAAAATTTGTCGCTTCATGAACTGGATGTAGAATACCAAGTGAGAGGTATTTTAGAAAGCGATGTCCAGGCGCGAAATATGCTTTTAAATGCATTAGTATCGGAAAATCTGGATAAAACGTTTAAACCAGAAAAAACCCATATCAAAGAAAATCCAATGGATGAATTCAACATCTGTCGAGCTAAAAGTGAAGAACTGGGGAAAACCATAATAACTGTTGGAGTTGGGTCATCACTGGAAGTAATTATACCTCGTTTAGTACAATGTATCCATTATAAGGATCGTGTAGAAAGATTGGTTAACAGTTTTGGGCCAGACTCCAATTTATCAAATCTATTGTCGAGTTGTAGACGAAATTTTAACTGGTATGCGAAATTGTACGATGAAAGAATTCCAATTTCTGAGGCTTCATTTACCTCTACCACGTCTTCCTCTGGCCCAATAATAGCCTCTAGTACCAAACCTACACAAGTAGTAAAGTCGTCGGTACCAAGCATTACTGTTACAAGTTCTAATCCAAGTACAACTGCTAAATTAACTAAGGGTACTTTTGGGGATAATCTACAATTAGCTGGTGGTTCTCAACATATAATACCTAAGCATATCCCTTTTGTGGAACCCAACCTAAAACGCAGCTCGGTTGAAAACTTTTTTGCTAACGTCAGAGTTCCAAATAATAATTACAAAATTGATCCACCACGCCTTCACGATATGTCTTTCATTGAACCTCGCTTTGCAAGTGAATTTGCTAAGACCGTGGAATTGGATCCAATACAAATGCGTCAAAATATGTATAATAACGATGCTATAGTTTTAACGATTTACCTCTACCGAACCCACAGCCTAGATTGGGACACGCGTACCAATTCAAACAGAATTGGAATGTTTCTTTTGATGGGTTGGATTCTAGTAATATACATGACTTCATTTACCGAATAGAACAAATGGCACATAACGATGGGTACCCAGAAGAACACCTACCTCGTATCCTCCACCTATTTCTATCCAAGCGTGCAGAAGACTGGTTTTGGATATATAGAAAGGAAAACCAAAACGTTCCTTGGAGGGTTCTTAAAACGGCCATGTTGTCATACTTTAGTAGCGCCGATTATGAAAATGAGATAATGGAGCAAATTATCAGAAAGCACCAGTCAAATAAAGAAATCTTTGCGGAATTTGCTCTAAGCGTACAAAAATTAAATTCAAGACTTCAGCGACGGCTTCCCGAAAGCGATTTGATATATCGCCTATTCCAAAATATGAGCCCAGCCTTGAAGAACGTCACGTTTGCTTGTCAAAGTTCAATCAAAACCGTGGATGAATTGAGGATTCTGTGTCAACGTTATGAACGAATGTGGGAACAAACTGGGCATGATCCGAGAAGATTTTACGAAGTAAACAGAAGACGTCCTACATTGAATGAAATTCATTATGGGGTTAATGACATAAATCTAAATTCCTTATCACACTTGCCAAACTTTAACTTTGCGTCACCTTATTCCAGTGTAAGTTATGATCCCCCGATGGTCTAGTGGACTCCTCTCCACAGGTTGAAGCGCTCAATAACTATCCGAAGTATGTTAATGTGTATCAAACCCAACAACCTCCTAAATCTGGCCCTTTAGATAGGTGCTGGAATTGTTGGCAACCAAACCATAAACATGGCAACGACATGTGTCCTGCTCCGTGGCAAAAATTATATTGCGTGGGGTGTGGTACGCCAAAAGTGAAACAAATTCATTGTCATTTTTGTAAATTGAAACGGTCGGAAAACGGAAAGAAGGGTGTGAATACTTCGACAGTTTCACACCCACAACAAAAGAAAGTGAACCAAATGTCGGACACTTCAAATCTGAATCAGTTCACTTCCCAACAGGAATAGCTTCCATTACGACGAATTCAACTAAAGTACCTAATTTAAACAATAGACCTGATTATCAAACATTATTCGATCGTAGTAATACAATGAGTCTTAAAAGACAGGAAAACTCTGTCGTACTAGAGCTTGAATACCCTGAGTCCCTTAACGTACCTGATTTACAAACAGATAACAAATTATATTTACCTGCTAGTGTTAAATGTAAAAATAAAGCCAAGCGAGCCATAACGTATTTTAATAGTAAAAAGAGATTTTTAAAAAGTTGTATTTCCTCTTTGATTAAATGCTCCAGAGATGGCGATCCACGTCCGTATGCCACAATTATTATCAACTCAAAAACAATAACTGGTCTTTTGGACAGTGGTGCCACTGTTAGTGTTTTGGGCAGAGGAGCCATTGCGTTATTGGAAGAACTTGGGGTTAAATATAAAAAAATTCAATCTAGCATTACAACTGCAGATGGCACGAAGAATACCATTGAGGGTTATGTTTGGTTGCCAGTCGTGTTTGGCAACCAGACGGAGAGTATACAATTTTGTATAGTTCCTAATTTAAAATCACCCATTTATTTAGGGATCGATTTTTGGTTAAAATTTAACCTCATTCCCCAAATTACATCTCCTTCCTTAACCGAGGCACAAATCAACGAACTATCCGAGAAACCTGAAACAGTTCCCACTAATAAACATGATTTGCGTTATTCACAAAGAAAGGAGCTTGATGATATTATAAAATCATTCCCGTCGTTTTCAAAAGAAGATTTAGGGCGAACAAAACTATATGCACATGACATAGAAATTTTAGAAGGGTGCACACCAATTAAACAACGATATTATCCAGTGTCGCCTGCAGTGCAAAAAGACCTTTTTGCGGAGATAGATAGAATGTTGGAATTGTAAGTGATAGAGGTGAGCAAAAGCCCATGGAGCTCTCCTGTGACTCTTGTCAAAAAAGCTAATGGCAAATCCCGTCTTTGTCTCGACGCTCGTAAATTAAACCGGGTTACACAAAAAGATGCATATCCACTCCCTATAATAGACGGTTTGTTGGGAAGACTTGCTGAAACCAAATATATTACAGCGCTGGACTTAAAAGATGCCTTCTGGCAGGTACCTTTAACAGACTCAGCTAAGGAAAAAACAGCATTCACAGTTCCCGGAAGGCCACTCTATCAGTTCAGGGTGATGCCGTTTGGGCTGTGTAATGCAGCCCAGTCAATGTGTCGCCTGATGCATCTAGTTATACCTCACGAGCTCCATGACAAGGTATTCGTTTACTTGGATGATTTGCTCATCACAGGCGGTACATTAAAGGAGCACCTTGAACTGTTAGTAGTGGTCGCCAAGCACCTCAGAGACGGTGGACTTACGATTAATATTGAAAAAAGCAGCTTCGTCATGAAAGAAATTAAATATCTGGGGTACCTAGTTGGCGAGAAAGGACTAAGACCAGATCCTGAAAAGATATCAGTAATCAAGAACTTATTACCTCCAACGACTTCTAAACAAACTCGTCGCCTACTTGGAATGGCCGGCTGGTACCACCGTTTTATTGACAATTTTTCTGCTTTAACAGCTCCAATTTCAGACTGTCTGAAGAAAGGGAAGTTCACTTGGACAACAGAGGCGCAGAAGTCTTTTGAAACTCTCAAATCCAAATTATCTTCCACACCAGTACTAGGAAATCCCAATTATAACTTACCTTTTTTCATTCGCTGTGATGCAAGCACTGCGGGAGTTGGAGCTGTATTGTATCAGATGGATGATAATGAGAATGAACAGCCACTAGCATTCATGTCGCAAAAACTTAATAGTGCTCAAAAAAATTATACCATAACCGAGCTTGAGTGTCTCGCGGCTATCCTTGCAATTAAGAAGTACCGTCCCTATGTAGAAGGTCATGACTTCACTCTTATAACGGATCATGCTTCACTCAAATGGTTGATGAATCAACGAGATCTAAGCGGTCGGCTTGCTAGATGGAGCTTAAAACTCCAAGGGTTCAAATTCCAGATAAAACATGTTAAAGGAAAACAGAATGTGGTTCCGGATATGCTTTCCAGAGTATTTTGTGATGAGATCGCCGAACTTAACGATAGTTTACCGAAGGTTCTGCAACACCACCTCTATAACCCTATATATTTTGAGGAGAAGGAATATCTCGATTTCAAAACGAAAATTTTGGAATCTCCTTCTAATTACCCCGTCTGTAAAGTAGATGATAAGTACATCCTTATTCGCCTTGAACCAAGAAGTCATCAACCCCTCTCTGGTTTATCAATGTGGAAACTGTGGGTTCCAAATGGTATGCGTGAGGAGGTTATAAAAAACGAACACGATGTGCCCCTCTCTTCACATGGAGGTCTTATAAAGACACTTGAGAAGATTAGAAGATTTTATTTTTGGCCTGCGATGGTTAAAGACGTTCGAAATTATCTCAAAAAGTGTGATGTATGTAATACCACAAAAAGTCCCAATTTTTGTATGACTCCACCCATGGGATTACAACACACTGTTGATCGTCCGTGGCAAAGAGTCTATGTAGATTTGTTAGGTCCTTATCCTAGATCTACTAAAGGCAATACGTTAATACTTATAGTTCTTGATCATTTTACGAAATTTGTCTTATTAAAACCTCTCAGTAAAGGGACAACTAAACAGATAGTTGATTTTCTGCGTAACGAAGTCTTCTGTCTCTTTAATGTTCCGGAGGTAATACATAGCGACAACGGCCCACAATTCAAGAGCAAAGAGTATAAAACGTTTTTGAAGGAATTTGGTGTAATCGATTCCAAAACTGCTATATATTCTCCGCAATCTAACGCTGCAGAGCGGGTGAATCGTTCCGTATTAGCAGCCATAAGAGCTTATATTGGAGATAAACATAGTCGATGGGATCACCATATTGAACAGATTGCAGCTGCGTTGAGAAATGGATTTCACGAGACCATCGGTAGTACACCTCACTTTACTTTATTCGGTTACCACAAAATCAATCACGCGAACGATTACAAGTTGTTACGTCAGTTAGGTGATGTTTCGGAGGGTGAAATCTCTCTACCACTTCCCACTAAATTGGCTCTATTACACGCTGAGGTCAAAAATAATCTCAACAAAGCTTATGAAAAGAGTTCAAAACGATATAATTTACGAACCAGGCCTAAAGTATTCGAAATTGGACAAAAGGTGCACGTTCGTACACATCCTCAAAGTAAAGCATCAGATAGGTTCTGTGCTAAATTTGCCCCACTATTTATTGAAGGACACGTTGCAAGAAAAATTGGAACAGTAAATTATGAGGTTACGGATAAGGATGGAAAAATTATTGGGGTGTTTCATTCGAAAGACATTAAATAAAGTAATGCCTATTGCCTGGACTATTTTATGCGGAGGTCTTCGTGTCAGATATAAGGTCTTCGTCATTTATTTAAAATAACTTGAATTGAATTCAAAGTATGACTTAAAAAAAGTTACAAACCAAAGTCATTTGTCAAAATTTATTTTCCAGCTTTATCTTAACATGCTTTAAGGCAGCTCAAATAAACCTGTGCTGTAACAAATGATGTTGGATGACGCTTACGGCAATCCAAGGCACACACCGTCTATGCGTTAACGACGGGTTACCTTTATATAAATATAAATACATTTAATGTTAAATACTCGTATATAGTATACTAAGAGAAAGATATTTGGAAAGGGTATATTGGTACGAGTAATCTCTTTATGTACCAAAACACTTTGTGTTGTTTTGGAATTTTAATTCGGATATTATCAACAAGATACTACCACCAATGAGTGTTTGATACGAGTATATACTAAAAGTAAGAAATATTGTTTGGTATCGGTTTGGTAATAATTGTAACCGACCATTACTTTTATATTATGCCTATATATTGTGCTATATACTATCTTCTACATCTTCTATAATATTCGGGTACCAAATCATTGTCATAAAAGTTCGATTGCTACCTAAGCCAGTATTACAAGTGAAGCCAGTGAAACAATAAATGTATAATTAAACATTTAGTACATTTCTAAATAGAAATAATTTTTTTTATTTTGAGAAAAACAGAATTTAATTTAAAAAAATTTGTGAAGTGCCGTGGCCATATTAAGATAAAAATAAAGCTTATCATATCCGTGCTCTTTCTCGTAGTTTACATAATAACGTACGTATTTTATATTTCTGAGCGATGAATTGCGTGCAGTTATATGAAATTCAATTTAAGGATATATTATTATTTATCAGTCGTTTACTATAGTAATTATATGTTTTATTTAGTGGCACAAGTAGTAAACGTTCGACCTGGCGAGGTATTCGATTTTGGGGAAACCGGTTGAATTAGTGTTACGTCTTGCGTAGCTTGCATATTACGTTCGAGGTTGAAAAGGTAAATATTCTCAAACAAAGGCGTAAAACCGAACACCGTGACGTTAACATATGTGAGGTAACGGTTCCTCAGAGGAAGCATAGAGGCCACGGACATTTTTATTTATTTTAAACAAGTGTTTTCATATTTTTTGTTTCTAAGTTTTGTGAATCACGGTGTGCATGCAATGCATATTACCATTTTCTTTATATTATGTGTATATCATTAGTTTGTATAAATTACAAGTTGTAGTCTTATAATTAAATTTTTTTTTTTTGTGCGATTAAACCGTTAGTGTGTTAAATATAGATAAAGTGTTTTATATCGCTTCATCCATATTAACTTAGTGCTGAATTATATAAAAGTTATATCGGTCATCGCGTATTAACGAAAATAGTAACCGATAGTCGAAATTCCTCGCACCAAAACTCAGGATATTACGGGTTTCAGGTACAGCCATCATCTCATTGAAGCGCTTCGAAGGAGATTGTGGTAAGTTCATTTTCGATAAATAAAATTTATACTATATTTTTAATGGTGTGTAATAGCATCAATATAACGAGGAATTTTACACTTTGGTATTGCATATTGACGTGGTGTAGTTTTACTATTCAAATTTTTTCTTAATAACTTTTATATCTTTCTTATATTGTTTACGTAATTAAATTAGTTATATAATCATAAAGTGTCTAGTATACCCAAGTAACTGAAATAAATTTCCCATGTGTTTAAAATTATCTAAAACTAAATAATGGGAACTACTGGAAGTGATATGTTTTAATTAGTTCAAAATTTTACGGGTGATGATGTGTACCTTCTAGTGCTGTTTTACAAAAAAAAATATGTTATACATTACACGTATGTTGTCTACGGTATATATTTCATTTTGGAGTAAAAGAACCCGCCATTGTCCACTGAGGTCTACCCTAAATATAAAACCGTGTAATGGCTCCAAAACTAACCGTAACAAAATGGCGCCCGAGCAGGGACCTGAAGTCTTCATACATTTCGGTCCAACAACTTTTAGAAATAAAATTAGATCATAAAAGTGAGTGGGCGTACAAATACAATTGTACGCTTTAATATGTGCATGTGAGATTCTTAACACATTGTTTTTTTTATCAGTTGTAGGTCGTCCTAACAAGGCATCCATGCAGCGTAACTGCTTAGCTAGCTAAACCGTTAAAACCGCTTGACCGTAGATTGCGACAATTAGTTTTTTTTTCTTCTTATAAACCAAGCGGAAGGTTTCAGTTATTGATATCCATAATTTGACTAATTTATGAAACTATGTATCGATTCATGGTGATTAATCCACAACAGATTTTTGATGGTTTCTGATTTCTTGTGGATTAACACTAATGCCATCTACATTAGAGCTCATAAATTAGATAAATAATGGGATCGGAAATGAAACATTATGTAATTCATTTGAGTATATTTTTTTCTTCAAGTTTTGCTAAATACCGACTAAGATTAAATAATGTTCGAGTCTATCTAAATCCCATGGTTTGAATCGGTGATGATTTCACTTGCAATCACTATGAAATTTAGCCGGATTTTGCATTTAGGTATATCTAGTCGCTGTAGTATTACCGTATACATTTTTTTCAATTACATGCCATATTGCACTCGCTGTCAAACAGCAACTTTGTTGGAAACATAATCACCGTACTAATTTGATAAAATCAACCTTTACATAACTTTTTGAATTTACATATTTATTTATTATTTAATTATTTTCTATTTATTTATTTATTTATTCATTTATTTATTACGTATATTTATAACGCCTAGTATAGTTTCATTGCGCAGTTTTTTTTTCAAATTCTAGTAGTAACTTAATTATTTCCAAAAATACTTTCAAATGGATCCAAATGCTTATATTCAAAATTTGTCGCTTCATGAACTGGATGTAGAATACCAAGTGAGAGGTATTTTAGAAAGCGATGTCCAGGCGCGAAATATGCTTTTAAATGCATTAGTATCGGAAAATCTGGATAAAACGTTTTAAACCAGAAAAAACCCATATCAAAGAAAATCCAATGGATGAATTCAACATCTGTCGAGCTAAAAGTGAAGAACTGGGGAAAACCATAATAACTGTTGGAGTTGGGTCATCACTGGAAGTAATTATACCTCGTTTAGTACAATGTATCCATTATAAGGATCGTGTAGAAAGATTGGTTAACAGTTTTGGGCCAGACTCCAATTTATCAAATCTATTGTCGAGTTGTAGACGAAATTTTAACTGGTATGCGAAATTGTACGATGAAAGAATTCCAATTTCTGAGGCTTCATTTACCTCTACCACGTCTTCCTCTGGCCCAATAATAGCCTCTAGTACCAAACCTACACAAGTAGTAAAGTCGTCGGTACCAAGCATTACTGTTACAAGTTCTAATCCAAGTACAACTGCTAAATTAACTAAGGGTACTTTTGGGGATAATCTACAATTAGCTGGTGGTTCTCAACATATAATACCTAAGCATATCCCTTTTGTGGAACCCAACCTAAAACGCAGCTCGGTTGAAAACTTTTTTGCTAACGTCAGAGTTCCAAATAATAATTACAAAATTGATCCACCACGCCTTCACGATATGTCTTTCATTGAACCTCGCTTTGCAAGTGAATTTGCTAAGACCGTGGAATTGGATCCAATACAAATGCGTCAAAATATGTATAATAACGATGCTATAGTTTTAACGATTTACCTCTACCGAACCCACAGCCTAGATTGGGACACGCGTACCAATTCAAACAGAATTGGAATGTTTCTTTTGATGGGTTGGATTCTAGTAATATACATGACTTCATTACCGAATAGAACAAATGGCACATAACGAGGGTACCCAGAAGAACACCTACCTCGTATCCTCCACCTATTTCTATCCAAGCGTGCAGAAGACTGGTTTTGGATATATAGAAAGGAAAACCAAAACGTTCCTTGGAGGGTTCTTAAAACGGCCATGTTGTCATACTTTAGTAGCGCCGATTATGAAAATGAGATAATGGAGCAAATTATCAGAAAGGCACCAGTCAAATAAAGAAATCTTTGCGGAATTTGCTCTAAGCGTACAAAAATTAAAATTCAAGACTTCAGCGACGGCTTCCGAAAGCGATTTGATATATCGCCTATTCCAAAATATGAGCCAGCCTTGAAGAACGTCACGTTTGCTTGTCAAAGTTCAATCAAAAACCGTGGATGAATTGAGGATTCTGTGTCAACGTTATGAACGAATGTGGGAACAAACTGGGCATGATCCGAGAAGATTTTACGAAGTAAACAGAAGACGTCCTACATTGAATGAAATTCATTATGGGGGTTAATGACATAAATCTAAATTCCTTATCACACTTGCCAAACTTTAACTTTGCGTCACCTTATTCCAGTGTAAGTTATGATCCCCCGATGGTCTAGTGGACTCCTCTCCACAGTTGAAGCGCTCAATAACTATCCGAAGTATGTTAATGTGTATCAAACCCAACAACCTCCTAAATCTGGCCCTTTAGATAGGGTGCTGGAATTGTTGGCAACCAAACCATAAATATGGCAACGACATG